>JARQTG010000377.1:223615-321937 GCA_030142615.1 Syrista parreyssii
AACAATAACAATAACAATAACAATAACAATAACAATAACAATAACAATAACAATAACAATAACAATAACAATAACAAAAACAATAACAATAACAATAACAATAACAATAACAATAACAATAACAATAACAATAACAATAACAAAAACAAAAACAAAAACAAAAACAAAAACAATAACAATAACAAAAACAAAAACAAAAACAAAAACAAAAACAAAAACAAAAACAACAACAATAGCAATAGCAATAGCAACAACAATAGCAACGGCAATAACAATAGCAACGGCAATAACAATAACAACAACAACAACACCAGCAACAACAATAACAGCAAATGCTACAGCAAGAACAAGAACAAGAACAAGAACAATAGCAATAACGATGACAATAATAATAAACGGAGTTTTTGGTATTATGAGTTAATAAAATATTTGAGGTTTGGATAAGATTAGAAAAACACGGTGAGGGATTTTGGCATTTTGTCTCTGTGGATTGAATTGACGTTTCCATCCCTTAAATCAAACGAGAGAAACTTCCGTGTGATTTTGTGTAAGGGTGAAAATGACGAGGATGAGGGACTCGCTTGAAATCGAAGGTGGCGGAACTCGTTCTGTCCTAACGAGCGGCTTTAATTTCTGCCTTCCGCTTCATTAACGTTGGGAGATGAAATTTGGTCTGTTTGCTGTAAGGGTGGATGGGTACAAAAGAGAGGGATTGGTGGGTGGGTCAGAGAAACGGCGTACGTGCAACCGGATATAGATAGGTCAAAAGCAGAGCCTGTACCAAAGTGGGAGAGAAGAGGGGTGAGTAGTAGGGCGAAGGGTAGAAACATTGAGGATCAGGCAAGTCGGAATCGAACGAATGAAAAACTGTTGAATCGGACGTATTCGACATGGCGGGTTTTGCGATTACAATAAAATCCGAAATATCGAGCAATCAGGATTCCACCCCTTGGAAGAAACGTTAAGGGAGTATATAGGCTTCTAGAGATCCAGTTCGAGGACCGTGAAAACGGGGACAAACCTCCAAGGATTTTAACCGGAAGTACCATCCGGAGTACGAGGTACTTATAGGAGAGGAAGAAAAGCCAGTGGCTACGAGTGTAAGGGTGGTGGAAACAGGAAGTAAGAGGGGGTAGTTTCCGAAAGGTAGAGACGGGATATAATCCTCTCCATAAAACAGAATGATCTCTGAGACTTACCTTCTCCTCCTCCTCTTGCTCCTCCTCCTCATCCTCTTCGACCTTCCGGAATCCTCCTAACCTCCTGACTAACGCCTTATATTATACCAAAGCGTAGCTTAGCCCATCTATCTCACCACCGTTTCCTCCTCGTCCTCTCCTCCCTCTGTGCTACCAGCTACGGGCTAGTAGCTGTACACTGGCGCCCCCTACGCCCATCTATCCTAGGAGGCAATAACCTCGCTCTTACTGCCTATCACCGCGACCATCTCGAGCTAATATTATTTTAGTGGCGATGTCACGCGTATCGTTTCACTCTGTGACGTTGAATCTTCCTCCTGAGACGTCGCGCACTCAGGATCACTCTGCACTTAAGAAAACAGTTAAGAGATATACAGTCATTCGTTTTACCCCATAAGAAGTTATAAAGCAAGAAACACATATCGGACTGTACAGTGACTGGTACGTATACATAGCATACAAGGGATTTATCAGGCTATTTGAAAACGAGATCATGACGTATTCATAACATATATTATTTAGAGAATATAAAATCGGTATAAAGATGAAATTGACAAAGAACGTTAGAGGAGGGAAAGCCATGTTAAAAATATACAGAATTTGAGTCTCCATACCGTTGGTATAGTTTGTAAAGGGTATCTGAAATATTTTATGCACCCCCCGCCCCTTCTACCGTTTGGCGGCCATACTTGCTATGAATATGTACCTATGTATGCTATGTGCCTGCATGGAAAACCATAGCTAGAGTCCATTAAGAAGAGCGTTCAAAGTAAAGTGAGGGAGTTGAGCAGAAGCTTCGGCATAGTTGAAGGGTGGACGTGGAAGGATCCCGGAGGACGGTTGCTAGAGAAAAGGCATACTGCTATGCCTGGCTGCAGGGGTTGAAGTTGGGTGGATGGTTGGGAGGGTTGCAGCGGAGGAGGATAACAGTAAGAGGAAAGTAAAAGAGTAGCGGCGTAGAAGAGAGTAGAAAGTAGCGAGGGTAGAGGGTTGAAGCTGTATGTTCTCTTCTATGAGAGACCGAGGAGAGTCTGAGTTAAGGGGGTAGGTTTGTCCTTTCGTATTTTCTCCCGAAGGTGGTTTTATCCCCTATCCAAGAATCCCACTAGCTTGCCCAGCAGACTCCTGTATTATTTATTTCTCCTTGGACATATGGATTATGGAGTCCCTCAACCCTTAGCTGGGTCTCCTTCATCCCCCTTCCAAGGATCTTCAAACTAGTGGCGCCTGTTGTTCCTTCGGGACTAAATCCAACCTGTGGACAAAACCATCCCTGAATATTCTTGATGTGTTCCGCTCTCGTACAGCCCCTTTGTATCTGTCCCTTAAGGGTTGAAGGATCTTCGAAAATCTTAGGATACGTATTGCTATGTTTGCCAAAGTCCAGAATGTCCTTTAGAAGACGTAACTTCGAGACACCATCCCCCTGAATCAAAACCTTAGTGAAAGGGTAGAAAATAACACTCTCGTAGTATCGTACGGTTGTTACCGACACTTTGCACCCTTAACGTCCATCCGGCTTTTGTTTTCCTTAGCCACCTAGAAAATCCTGGTATTTTTCACGGTTTGATTACTCAGAGACAAAACCAACCCTCTATGTACCATTCAGATGGATGATAGAAGCGGTCCTACCCTTTTGACGCGCAAAATCTTCGCAACAAACAAATAAATAATACCACAACCTTCCAAGGTATCTGACTCTTGTCTAACCACCCCTTGGAACAACAGACCCCAACGAAGACGTTACGCACGTCTTGGTGCCTACGTACGACGTGATTTTAGGACTAAGAGACGGATAAAGACACACGGCCCGTTTAGGGGTGGCTCTAACCCCTGACACATACGGGGTTGAGGTTACCGAGGGAAGGAAAGGTGCCTGCGAATCCTGGCATCACTAAGCTTTCTTCAGCACACAACAAACATTGTCAGGAAATGCTAGGACCGATCTCGATCTCACCACCAGTCAGGTTGCTGTAAGGGTAGGTTTGGGACCGAAGGGAGTGAAGCCAATGTTTATTCGTCCTGAAATATTGTCAGGATATCAAAGCGACACTAACGCCATCTCCTCTTTGTTTGGTCGAAAAATATTGGCTCCCGTCCAATGGGAAACTACTACCCCTACCGACGTTTCCGTAACTCTAACGCTCCTTTTTTCACTTTTTAATTCCACTTCCTGTTTTCCCACGTAATATAATTCCCTAATAATTACTTTTGATATATCAATCTATTCTTCTTCTTCTTTTTCACCCTAGTTTTAAAAGGTTTCCAAAGCACATCCCTCCACACCATCCACCCGCCCTTACCCCCCATCCCTCTCTTTTTTTTTCTACCCAACGCCTGGGGACTCTCTTTTCTTTCTACAATTCCATCTTCCTCCGATCCTTCATCTTCTCTCCATTACCAACTTTCTATCCATGTATACTGTGCTACTGTGCATGTATACGTTATACTTCCCTCTTTTCCACTAAGCAAGCAAATACTGCTCCTGCCAGATCTTCGCGCCCCCGACATTACGCAAGGCGTATATCCCTCTTTGAGCTTTGATCTGATATTCCATTTCTTTGAACTCGCGAGATAACGCGCCATCTTGTAGAAAACTATGTAGATTATGAATTAGCTCATTATACCATACTCCAGTGTATCTCTTCGGATGGATTTTCATGGACTTTCCAGATTATCCATTAAATCTTCTTCGCATACTTTTTTCAGCTCATTTTTTTCTGTTTTCTTCTCCAAAGATAAAATCTCTCCTCGATCAAATAGCGCACCTTTTAAAGATTCCAGTTGGTGCCTCTACAAGGTATACGGCCCTGCTTATATATTCTTAGGAAACCATCCTTCTTACCTCTTTCACAAAATTATCCCCTCGCTCCTCCACCCACACTCTTCTCCACCTCTCAGAGGGAAGCATCATCTTCTCTTTGAACTCTCGAGGAGTACACTCTAGTGTATGCCGGCCCGTTAAATCCATTCAGCCAAATACGCCAGACATTATCGGATCGATTTACAGTGGAGAACAAATGAAAATTAATTGGAGAACAGTTTCAGAGGGAGCTAAGAAATAAGCCAAGGTATACAAGGAGGTTAAAGGATCAGAGAATTGAAAGACTAACACATGATCAAAGGGTGGGTAGTGGGGTAAGATTTGTGACGAAATATTCTAGATTTTTCATATAAAAAAATCAAGGACTTTTTGGTAACCGTCATTCCCTTCTACGACAATGCACTGAAACTACCAAAGGCGTAGGACACAATACACGTTATGTGCTTGTGCTTATGGATTCTACGTAAGCGTTGCCAAACCTATAATAAAAGGACTACGAGACTTTTCTGTCCACTATGGATCGTTACTTGTACTAATAAGATAAACAGCAACCGTAGGCTTTAGCCAATCGAGCGATGAATTGAAAAACAGGTTCAACAATATTTTCACGAGCTTCTCATAGGCTTAGACGCAAATCTTCGATTATTGTCGATACGCCAATGTTAAATCGTATCGTTTTGACTTTTGTTTCAGAGGGGAAGCGACGAACTCCTGTCTCAAAGCGGCGCGGTCAGCAATGGCGCCGCAATGAGTCCGCAGCCACATCACGCAGCGGACAACAATAACGACGCTAAGAAGGTGAGTCTCGATTTATAAGTTCAATACGGAATCCAGTATATTTAAGAGCGGTAAGAATGCTAGACAGAATGGCTTTAATTCATCCCCTATTTAAGGGGGGGGGGGGGGTGGGGTGCTAAATTTACACATTAAAGTGTTTTTGGTATTCGGTTAGAAATTTCGACGGAACAGACAATAATCGATAATATGTCGAAAATATAATTTCACCCTTACTCGAGTAATTTTAAGGGTTGTTTTACGTAAATACATTACCACCGTAAAGCAAGTCAAGTTTATTAATATCCTCTCTCTTACTGCTTCTACTCTAGTGCTGGGTGTTTATTTCACTTTCAACCCCTACATTTTTTTTATCTATTCACACTTGTATCCTTCGGAACGAATGGATGGATGGATGGACGGGAAGACGTACGAATGGACCGATAGGGGTAGCACGGGTGTGTATGCACCCTATAAACGTTGCCACGCGAGAGATTCGAATGCACTGACCCTGATTGAAATACGTCTATTGAAATCTGATCGGTCCATTTCGTACCTCGCGTGTACGTGGTCGTTACTCGTGTAACGCCATATATATATATATTAGCTGCAGTATGCCGAGCAACCCTCCCCAGGCATGCCACCCCAAAAACCCAAACCTCTAGTCTGTTCTCGTTGAGTAGAAACGTACCAGAGAAATACTGGAATCGCGAAGGGATGCTGCGCTTTGGAAAAGGGTGGCTCTGCTACCCCCACCCCAATCCTCCCCGTCGCTCTTCTCCTCTAACCATAGCGCTCACGTATGCAACGGGGTTGGTTGCTGGATGCTACGTGCACCGGGTGTACGAAAAGTGAGAATTCGCTTTAACGCTCGTTAATCACGCTCGCACCAGGAAGATACAACGACTGCTCGTGATTTACGTTTTCCCTGGGATGAGCTTTGCCTTCTCAGCGTTGCCGGTTTGAAAGGCTTACCGATCTAGAAAGTTTTCCAAGCTTAGATTAAGCGGGGATAATATGAGGGTTTTCGTCGGATTTTTTGTGTTTCGTAGGTATCCAAATCTCTGAAAAATGTAAAATTCATAAAAAAAAAATAATTCCCATAATTGGGATAAGGACGACACATAAGTAAATGGGGTAAAAATTTGATGGGTGTTGACAGAACAGAACTGCTTTCAGTGACAGAGCTGTCATATTTTGTTGGCAGCTTTTGACATTTGAGAATGCGATATGAAATTTATGGCTGCTATGTGAATTGTCCTTTTGGAAATGAGATTTTCAAAATACCTGAACGTGTGTCAAGTCCTATTCGTGACTGTTGAATCATTTTTTTTTTTTTATTTAAAAAATACTGACTGTAGCAGGGTGAAAAGGAAATGAAGATTCGTCAAGTGTTATAGATGGCGTACCGATCGTTTTGTTATCTGCAAGTTACGTCACGATAAATAAGGGAAAATTCAGGCCTGAAAAAAATGGACTGTTGCCATGACTTTTTTTTTTCGTCTCGCGTGCCTCTGCCGTCAGGCACATAGATCATCTGCTTCACCCCAGCAGCTGGTATCATTGTAACCGTGCGATCCGGCAGGTGTTCCACTCCCTTACTCCGTGACCTCTGATCCCGCCCTTCCCGAGGAACTCGTGGATTACAACCCTCCGTTCACGTCACAAAGCCAAAGAAAAGCGCTTTCGAATGAATGCCCTGACGCTCCCCCAAAAAATCAGCCAGCCGACATTTTCTAAGGGATGATACCAACCCTTGAAAAAAGATTCAGCGCATAACACATCTCAGATTTTAAAAAAAGGAAATTTCAGTAAATTTTATTTTTCAAAAAAAAAAAATATATATATATTTTTCGCTTACACGAGTGGGTTAAATATATTGATTTTTTGCTAAATTGCACTTATTGGTCGAACGAAAAATATGCGCAGGGGTTGATCAATTTAATAGGTCATAAAATTGTACGGCGACCTATAGATACACGTGACATTCCGTTCTCAGTCGATAAAACAGAAAGAGATTTCGGAAAATTCCATTCTCGTCCATACAGAAGGGGGAGCCGATCCCATCAATGAGAAGGAGGGATGAGAGGCGAGCGAGAAGAGAAAAGATCTCTATAGCAAATGGTCCAGCAGTTCTATCCTGAAGCCTCACTTTATTAGCCGGACAAAACGGGGCCTTTGTCCAGCTTCTTTGATGTACCATTTTCTACCTCGTTCCGTCCCATTATCCACGAATAGTAGCGACAACAGAGACAGTATCACTTATCGACGGAATTGCGGATACAATTTTACGCGCACTTCCACGGCCTCTTGCCGTGTTATATTATCACTGCGTCGTTGATAAACCATCGGCGAGCTATTCGCGACTAATTTATAGGAAATTCCATAAGACAAATTTTTCATATTTTTTTTTTTTTTTTTCTCACCACTCTTAAATATCGCCTATAGCCATTAGTGAGAGTAAAATTCGAAAAATTTAGTCAATATCAAACTAATGATTTTACTACGCTCTATTACGAAATTATTTCTGTCGATTTACGCGCGTCGGCGCATACAGCGAGTTTTGTCGGCTCACTGATTCGAGGAAGATTAGATGATGCTCATCTCTTTTATATATATATATGTATATATATAACAGTAGGACTCCACTCCATTTTCCAGATTATCAGGACTACGGAACAGAGTAAGTCAAGAGTCAGTATCAGGGAAAAGTGGGTACGGAATGGGGGTAGGTGGGGATAGTAGCAGGGGTTTACATGTCTATCGGAAAAGCCACTAAAGCGTAGGAATTTATTTTAGTTTGAATTACGACGAACGCAACGTACTAAGAATATCTGTATCGATCCTTATCAATCCCCTCCATGACCCCAGCACCTCTCCACGAAATAGTTTCACGTCTTCAAGCAGCGCTTTGTCCTATTTCTCAAGTTTTCACGTACTGTCGAGAAACAGCGTTCTGCTGTATCGATCGCGTAAAGTTCGAAAAATTGATCATAGTTCATACTTTTTCGTTGCTTTTGACCCGATACGTTATCTGCGAACAAAGAGATATTTACTTTCGAAGAAAATTTCTCAGGACTTACATTAATTCACCATTTAAGTCAGGGTCCTGTGTGTAACATTCTATGGCCGTAAGGGGATGCTTGGTAGATACAATAGTAGGGTAGTTGAGCAGCACTCCTAACGATAAGTGCTCTCATCTGGTCAAGAGACGCTCGCATCTCAAAACAAGCGCGGAATTTCAGACAAAGAGGTGGAGGTGGAATAAATAGGAGAGACAAAGAGAGAAAGACACTATGGTAACCTCTTCAAGAAATACCGTCTGGCACGAAGGTATTTTCTGGTGGAGTAAGACGAGGAGAAAAAACTTAAAGCGATAGGGGATGAACGGGAAGATTCAAAATGGGGGTGGGGAGAGGGGGGGGGGTATAGTGAAATGACCAGGAGAAATTGAAGGAAAGATAGAGCAACCGGAAGTTCCGGTTATTTGCCTTACTGAAACTCCTTCTTCAGATTCTCGTGGATCTCTTAAGGAGTTTCAGACGCAGAGATGTCCCTATAAAAAAAAAGAAGGTTGTACCGCAAGGGGTTGACGGGGGAGGAATAGAAGGGAAGGATGGATGGAAACGGAAAAGATATCATCTTCGTGGCCAATCCCATTTACGGCTGGTTCTTTATTTACGACGCTAATACCAACGCAGATTAAATTCCCAAGTTGCGAATCAGACTTCAGACTACGTGACGACCACAAGTCGACTATACGTGTCACCGCCAACCCCTAGCGAACTCTGCAGATGGAATTCTGTATTAAAGGCATAACTTGCGGTGTACTCTTCTTGTGTCTTGTGTGTAGTTGGTATGAGAGTTTGGTATAGATATTTCTTTTTCACCCTTAGTCAACCCTCTGAAACCCTTGCCGGATATTCATTTGAGAATATTTTGATTTGCGTCTAAATCCACCCTTAAGGTGCATCGTAGGTTTTTAGCATTGATTTATGAGAACCCCTGAGGTCCCAATTGGGGTTGGTACATCCCTGCGGTTCTTCTGACAGGTCGATGATGCACTGAGCACGTGTCTAATGAGTCTGAAATTAATGCATTTTATTCATCCCCCTTTAGATTGACTATGATATCGAGAGGAAATTCAGCGAACTGAAAATACACGGACGGGGATGGTTACCCTTGTGGTATTTTTGAGTTCTGAATGGGATGCGCAACCCTTATCTCTTTTTATATTTTTTTTTTTGAACTTTTATTTTTTCCTAGTACCTCAGAAGCTCTACGGTTAGTGCTTTGGTTTTCTTTGTCTTTCCTTTCTCCCTTGTTTCGTTGTCTCTCTTGCTTCCTCTTTTTTGGCCTTTTTCACGATTTTTTTTACAGGCATTTTCTTTGTTACTTTTTGGGTCGAGAATAGAGGGCGATCGGAAACGCTAAACGGCAGACACGTACCGAGCGATATGAGCAACGACGTCGACGTTGAAAATAGAACGTCGAAAGGCCACCGAGAGTTCATCGGGTCGAATCGCTTTTATATCTCATGCATTTGAAAATTAAGGAGAAATGTGTCGCCAGCGCGAAATAACCCGTCCTCAATTATCTCAATTTCAGTTGGCAAGGATGCAAGTGGAAGCAAGAGGGTTGACGTAGAATCGATCATTGAATCTTTCGCTCGTCTCTATAAATACTCAAAATTAGCGAGGATACCTTGCATCGAGTAAATACATTTTTTTCTTCAAACAAACAAACAATTTTTATCCCCTTTTACCAGTAGTCTCCATCCGCCCCTGACCGCATATACCCACTGGGCATATTTTCCCATATATCTCTCATGCACTTTATAAATATCAACCAATCACCTTAGCACCTTCTCATGGTACTCGCTGCTCATTGGTCACGCGAAGCCCATAACAATTACTATACAACTCGAGTAAAGAAGCAAAGCCAAAAAAGAATAACAGAATAGTAATTTTTGTCGAAATGGCGGATAGCCAGTAATATTCTGGATGGACTCTCTGCTTTTGGTTCGAGTGCCCTCACAAAGCTGCCGTTTAGATAAATTGCTTCTGCCCGTACAAGTAACGTTCCTCTACCCCATAAAGTGGTATCAACCCCCCATTCGCGAATGCCTATGCCTATATAGACATAGAAATACACATTGTACAGACATGAACCCTCTATCATTGTATAGATATGAACCCTCTAGTCCCATTCTGCGATAGAGTATAACACTTTGTGAATATGCATTGAACCACTTACGACTACCCAGAGGTAGTTTTGTTGTCATTTACTTAAAAGACCGTTTCCCCCATTTACGTTGATAGATTAGATACTTTTTTTAACGATATACGACTCCCTTACAAGGGCTTGAACGATTATGGATCTGGTAACTATAAATAAGCATAAAATGTTGTCCAAGCATCGTTTCTATTAGCTAATGAAATCCGTTTGATTATTTTAACCTTTTATGCTCCGTCGCGGACATGAGAAACAAGCTTTAAGTTAAAACCAGTCGATTTTCAAATCGCTGTATTTCGACGTGGCTTCCTAGAGGACACGAACCATGCTCTTAGGATATTTGATTTATTGACTGAGCGTGCCGTGGCTGGAAATGATATACTTAACGGTGTGGTGGGAATGGTAAGAAAATGGCGGGACATTTGAAATTAATAGAAAAATAATATAATACTCGAGTACGAGTCTCTTTTTTTTTTCCGCATTATATCCATTACGATTATTTCGTCTGATATGAGGGGCATATATATATATATTTGAATGATAAATGGAAATAAATGTATTTTATTATAATAAGCATATATGTATTTCGTATATCGTTCGTATACATTTGTTATTTTGAAAATTCCTAGGGAAATTCGTACTCCGCATTGTCAGCGTATATCTAGTGATATAGGGATATTCATACTAGTTTCTATATAAGGAAGGGGGTGCCAGTGGCACAAAGCCAGAAACACGTTTCATAAGAAGTTAAAGGGATTCATGCAATAGGCCGGTTCAAGTCCAGCTAGTTGAAGTCCAGCACAAATATGGCGGGTTTCCATGATTTTGAATCCCGAGCCGAAAACTGAATATATGAACTCGGGGGTTATAGCAGTGAACCCCTCGAAACACCCTAGGCAACAGTAAATAAACGGGGTTGCGAATCGTTTGTTGTTTTCGCCGGTTGAAAATTGAACGTCGCCTGGCCGTGATGGGTGGTTTGATAAAGGGGGGTTGGCACGCTCGATGTGAGTCATATTAAATGAATTAACCCCCGAATAAATATCATTTTGATTGATTACGATTGAGTTACTCGTCGTATCGCCACCACCAGTTACCACCCTTAAACGCGGGGTCACCTCATCCCACTTGCCAGCATAGTTACCCTTTGACTCTCTTTACGCTTCCCAAATTTCACCCTTACAACTCTCCACTTTTTTTTTCAACCCCTACGTGAAATCATCCTGGCCACGCGGTCCAGAAGGTCGCTCAAAATTGTACCCAGTTAATACCTTTTTTTTGCCTTTGATTTATGAAACCGGAAATATGCTCGTCTTCTACATCCTGGGGGTAGTGTCAGTGGGGATGGTCAATAGAATGAGCTCTTACTCCTCGAAGGGGTGTGAAGTGAGGGTGAAAAAAAAATCCACCCTGCACACCACGGTCATTTCGTAATATCTCTCGGATTACAAACTGACACAAATAAAAATCCCTAAATCACATAAAATAATAAAATCGTACAACACATTCGTCTCTACATAAATTTCATGTGTTATATTAAACGAAACCCATAGAGCCTTATTGCCCTTATTGCCACTAAATAATAAATACATATCTCGCGCAGAAAAGTTACTATACAAAAAATCACCATGGGAACAAAACTGACACGTATACGTATATCTATGACGTGTATAAAAGTTGACAGGGTAGGTTAATAAATTAAGTGGTGAAGTACCGTGGTAGTCATCCTGCCCTCGTTGACTTCACAGTAATAGATATATACATATATACACCGTATACACTACAAGGGCTCAGAGAACCAATGCACGCTGGTTATTGATGAACCCGCAGGGCTGGAACCATCAGCAAAACCACCCTTCTTGGTTTGCGAAGCGTCAGAACCGTTTGTCCATCGCTGGTGGACAGGTCAGCCAGCGGGGTAGCAGAGGTAGAACGTGTGCACGAGGTATGTACACGGTACCATATCTATACATCGTACCATGTGATATACCACATGGTACCCCATGGTGTACCACGTCGTGGCATTTCTGCGACCCACCCACCTGAGTATATAGGAGGAGCTCATAACGTAAAACGTATAACGCATGGTTGCCGTAACATGCAGCACACATGCATTGACCCGTGATTAATAGCGTGGTCTTATCTAACCATACGATTGGCCCATATAAAGGAAAGATAAAAGCGTACCGAGCCTATACGCGAACGTAAATATTCCATATGGGCCAAATCCATGGGGTTAATGTCAAAGGGTATACCATGCGTGATATACGACTGTTTCGTGTGTACGCTGCTTTACCTTCACTGTCTAACCAGCATAGGCACCATTAATACCAAAGCCATCAATACCCTTAGACATATCGACGTTTCAATATTTTTTCTCACAAATTTACCTTGTCCATACCCACTTTGCGCCATATTGTAAATAGTACAGTTGCGTGCTGTGAATTTTTTCTCTCCATATTTACGTAACTCATTGTTTTTCATGTGAATTCTTAGCATATGTCATTATCGTTACATAATCTTGACGGGATGTAAATATCGTAATGTAGGGGGTAGTTTCTATGAACGTAAAGTGTACGGTGCTTGGTATGGTGTAAGTATTGGTAGTTGGAGGTTTCAAGGGATGAAGTTGGTTTCTCGTAAGGGGTTGATTTTAAGTGTAGTGTGGTAGGGGTTAAAGGGGGTGGTAGTGTAATATCAGACGGGAACGTATGCAAGCACTGACATATCCGTCGCGACGCTTTGGGACGCCGAGGGTAAACGTTGAGCATACTGATTAGGGGGTGTATTATTTTTTTATAAGTCGCAAGGGGTGGGTGTCGCTTATTGTAAATCAAAGAAATGAATGAAAAAGTCTGGATGTAGTAGTGAAGGGATGTACGTATGGTTATTGATATCATGCAAGGGGTTGTTACTCAATTTTATTGGGGGTGTCTGTCTATTACGAAAATCCTTCGTATTTGAAATTATTGTCGTTTGGGTGACTGATGCATACATGAAGACGATCGAATGAATGGTAAAAAATCAAAGCACCACATGTGGCCATACGTGACTATGTGAAATAATGGCGATGGTGATGCCGGTATTGGTAACACTGGTTTCTGGTTAATATTGGCGGTTTCACTATGTGCAATAACGGGGATGGTATAGTCGTGCGAGAAAGTTGAATGAAATAAAGGGAAAACCGATACATCGAATTAGCGAAAGAAACGAGCGTCCGGTCCCACTGGGTCGTAAAGACCCAAGGGAAAAACCTGATGGGATTAATGACTGTCTTGGACGTTTTATTTACTCACTTGGTCTCGTAATTTTTCTCTTTCCTTTTATTAACAATTTTTTTTCCGTCCCTATCAATATGGGATTTGCGACATACAATTGATTTGATCTTCCTCCTTATATGCTTGTGAATAATAAACACATGTCAGCGTATACTAACTGTCATAGGTGTACTGACAATAAATATTGGAATGTGACGAAAAATATGGGGGTGCATAAATAAATAATAAAAAAAAAAGAAAATAAAAGAGGCAAGAATTATAGCGAAAGGGGTGAGCTACCGGTATATATAGATTTAGAAAGGGGTAGTTATGTGTATGGGGATGAGAAACCATGGCGGGGTAATACATATTGACGTTTTGCCGATAATTCCCGCGACGTCCCGGCGCTAGAGGCGTCGAGCGAAAACCAGGCTGGTATGGACGGTGGGTTTGTACCCACGTAGGAGCAGCGCCAGGGGGTTATGCTCTAAGGGTGGGTATGGCTATTCCCAGCTCAGACACTTTACTCCCAACCCCTTTCCCCAACAGCGACTTACGCGCCAGAAGAACGGACGGTTTAACCGTCCAAAAGCAATTCCAGTCTGGGTTGCATCTATAATTCATCGACTTTTCAGTTTCTGATTCGCCCGCGGCCAGAGAGGGGATTATAATTATAGAGGGTTGTTTTTAGCAGGGACTGTCGCTGATCCGCGAAGGGATGAAGATGCTGCCAAATGATAAGGATTTAACATTGTACGAGTGACGTGTCTGACCCTGGACCTATTTATTACGATCATCCCTTACATTGCTTGATCGCTTAACAATTTTATTAATAAATATAAGCACCCAACCCTTATTCGTACTTGTATCAGACGTATATTTTCCTTTACTTTTTCTCGTTATTACCTTATTCGTAAAATGGAATTTTTCGTGAAATTAAATGAAATCTTTTTTTTTTTTTACCAAAACCACCACCACTCCGTTCTTTATTCGAAGGGGGTTGCAAAAGTATAAGAATTCGTACCGTTACTGTCTCTAAAAGCTAGCCGAGAATATTGGTAACTTCGAGAGGGTTGCATGCATATTTCCAACCCCTTCCGTATATACTGTATATACATGCTTATACACCACGTACACGTATCACTTCACTCATCAACGTGTGACAGTGTGAGTAATAATGGCGACACGATTCGCACATTTTCATTAAGCACTGAATTTTTATTATTTCCAAGAACCAACGTAGCGATCGATTTTTTATTACACGTGAAGGGGTTGGATATCCGTATCATGCATACCTATACCTATATCTATCAGGCACGACCGACCGCGATTTAATCGAATTAATTAACGCGAAGCGAACTCGATCCGGTCGCTTTGGTACAACGGAGTTTATCCAATATTTACAAAAAATATTTTTACCACAATATATAAAAAAAAAACCATTAAACATCCTCGTATAAATATACGTATATGACCAGACAAATCATACGAAATCTGTAAAATTCACATGTGAACAAAAATGTTGGCTGACACGGATAACCGCTTTGGCGTTCTCATAGAAATCGATATCACATATGCTGGTGATATATCTATATATTACATATGTGTACGTGTGTGCGTGCATGTATGTGTATAACTGAGACAAGGATGCATTCGGGAAACTGAGCGAGTGCATATGTGAGTATGTGAAGTACGTTTTAGTACGTGTTGGATACGCGTAGGCTCGTGATAGTCATGTATGGTCGAATGTGTGTTTATACATTACGTGGGTGGTAAAGGATCGAACCATTTCAAGCGGGTAGATACAGGGGTTGCTGATAATAGGATGCGCCAAACCATACAGAAAATAAGTCATTATTGCCGTTAATTAATATCGAAACCACGGCTCTCGGTTTATTACTATTTCATTGGTATGTCTATTCTACTTTTATCTATGGTCCTGTCTCCGTCTGTATAATCCGCCCTTTAACAGTCTGCCTCGCTCTTACTCATTACTACACATTTCTCTATACCGACGCTCGAGCTGGCAAAAACATATAGATATTATATGTCTTTCCTCGTAGTTATTAACGCATCGATATGAGTTCAGCTACTTTTACGAGTCCAACGGGTTATCGTACTTTTTCTTATCGACTTGTATCAGACGTATATTTTCCTTTACTTTTTCTCGTTGTCCTCTTTACTCTCGTTTGCTCGTTCATTTGCTTCGTTTTCGTAATTCCAAAATCAGTACACGTAAAGTCGGCCAATTTAGCGATCCCCATTCAAAAGAAATAATTCATATATCCTTTTCATCCCCCAATTTTTGAATGAGATTCTTTTCAAATTTTACCACAGCGTTATATGCACAGTACAGTCCCTCGTGCTGGTCCACAGTTTCCTTGAACTTCGTGATTTTTTAAATTATTTTTTTGTACAATTTTTTTCTATCTTTTTTCCTTCCACGCTTTATCCTCCCTTGCGCCTTTAATCATTCTTACGAAAGAGATGTGGGGTCGTGAGAATAATTTACGAGGAGTTGGAAAAAATCTAAGTGTCATCCTGAATGACACTTAACGTTACGAGGGGAGGGGGGTGGGGGTGAAAAAAAAAAAACACTCGCATGCTTACACGCACGTGTACATGTTTTCAGTGTGTTTTCTCGTAAAACTAAGTCCATAGTTAATATTAAAATAAAATACGAAAAAAAGTTGAGAGTCATAAGAAATGTATGTCACGTATGTACATATATGTATATGTCCGTGGAACACAGGCGTTCACGCGTGGCTACATATGTGGAGGGCTGAAGTAACTTTTTTTTTCTCCTATTTTCAACCCTTCTTTTCTCTGGCAATGGGGCATCAGTGGGCCGTAAACACGCGAGCCAACCAACGTCCAGTAACACCCCGTCGATACGTGTGAAGAGGGTGGTCTCCGTTCCACCCCCTAGCAAATTCTTTAGTGCCTCGGGTCACGCGGCACTGCTGTACGTACCTGCTTTTCACCCCTATTCCTTCCTACTGGTCGAGTGAAACTCGCTAATACCCCACGCGATTACCTTCGAGACAATTTACACCCCCCCTTTTCCGTGTTCCATTAACAGTAACCACCCTTGAGACTTTTCGTATTATTTAAATACGTCCGTGACGTCATCAAACGGCCCAGTGTAATATTATTGAGCAACGAAGGGGTGGTTGAATAAAAAAATCGGTATCGTAAACTAGAAAGCGATGGCTAATTAAGGGTTGATTTATGTCAAAATCCCCGTTTTCTTTCGTCCAGGGAAATTCAACGCTAATAAGGGTGACTGACTTATTTCCAAATGGGGTGGTTCGATCGATCGGATAACTCAGCGTTGTTATCGCAGCCACTAACCCGGGCATCATACATATCATTCCTGTTAAAACAAAAGTCTAACAATCGCATTGTATTGATCTGCAACAATATTAACCCCCAATATTACTAGCGTCGGCGTAATTTAATAATAGTCATACTAGAAAATATATATGACAGCCATTTGTGGCTTCGCAAGGGTCCCACTTACTCGCGTATAATCCGATTTGATACAGGTGGAAAGATACTATAATAGTCAGGGATGAATGTTAAGGGTAGTATAGGCGGATGTTAGTACAGATACAGTGTAAGAAAATTTATGACTAGGTGCTTCCGTGCGATTTTACACTAACAGCCCTTAAAGAACTTTAGTGCTAGACGACAAGCCATTCTTTATTATCAACCCCTCCTCCTCTACACACGCTTCCTTCAGTTCTTTGTCGTCTTACGAGAAGCTTTTTCTACCCTTCTCCGTCTATCGATACCATCCCCAGTTACATTTTACGAGTCACCCTTCCAAGACATCCGTATTTCTCAAGCATTCGCAAGTAGCATCCGATCCGACCAATCGGAATTACATAGAAGTAACTTTATCTCCACCCCCCACCCTCACCCGTCGATCTCTCTCCTACTCTCTAGAAACAATAAAAATTTCCCTAGCTTAAGAATACGAACCTCCAGGGGATTTGCGTCTCTTACAGACTAGAAAATAAGGGTGAGTCCTAGAATATGGGAATCTGGGAGATGCTCGGTAAGTATCGATTAGGACATGGTGCCCAGGGGTAGCGTCCGAGCAAGAATTTTTTAAGTGTACGAAAGTCATTTTTCTCCTAGGTACTGGGAGAAACAGCTAGGTTGTTTCTAGGGAGCTAATATGAGGTTAGGTTAGGTTACATTGTACATACTAGGTATTCCAGGGTACCCGGGGATAAGGCCTACACTTATCCAGGGTGAGGGAGGGGGGTCGGCATCCTTAGTTTCTCGTTGAGGAAGATGAGGCGATGAAGACCAACTTTGAAGAAAGAAAGAAAGGCTCGCGGGACAAGGAAGTCGAAGTGGAAGTCACGACTGTCCTTGGAGACCGGAGTGCTGGGGAACCGAGTACTTGGAATTCTAATGGAGTTGCCGGTGCTGCAGCCTGTTGCTTCTGTAACATCGAAAATGTTTTGAGGAAAATGTTCCAGCATCCTTCATCCCGTGAGAAACCCTGTTCTTATCTCACTTCCGTTTATTCCGCCTACGCTAGTTATTCTTTTTTTTTTTTTTACCTTCTACCTCTCTGAAATACCGGTGCTCTTACTGGCACCTTTCTCAAAGTGAATATTCACATTCTCGGTAATACGAATTCTGTAGTTTGGTAGCGTAATGATAAGGCGGTATTATTAATTCAATTTTGACGCTCGTGATAGTCTTATTAGTAGACTTTTTTTTCCACTCAGAGTTCGCAAATGTATTTTTTTTCGCAACTGTTTTAGTGTTCCCTGCGTCAACGCCCAGTAGACTTCACGTTAAGTAATCCGGAGTCGGACTATTTTTAAGACGCATACGTAATAAATTATTTGTGGAGTTCATGAGAATGCTGATGAAGCATTGTGAATGATTTTAATGTACTCCATTAATCGTATACCGTTGGCACGTTACTGAAGTATTTACTTTTATTTTTTCTTCTTACTCATTAGTAGATACATATACCGTATACCGGTACACTATCAAGAATCTGCTTTACCGACCTCGGTCGTGTAAAAAAAGGTAAAAAATGTGTAAAAACAATAAATTGGAGCATCGTCCTACGCAGGCGAAATTTCACGTGAGTTAAACGTGTCTTCGTATCTCCTGTACGGGTTCCGGAGTAACTAGATACGTGCCTGAACCCTGGCGAAGTTCGCGTGCACAAAGCGACGTGATGCGCGTGCGCTTCGGCATTCCCCAAATCGCGTACGGTGAGTGGCAGAGGGCCGCACGTGCTTACTCGGCAGTGTTTATTTGACTTCGGGCCAGAGTTCTCGGCAGCGAGACTTCCTCCGTGGCGGCGTTAACGTTAGTGAGGTTATCTCTCGTTTGGTGGCGTTTGCGCCTGGTGCTGTCGTCGCGTCGCATTGTATAGTCGCGTGTATATAGATACACGTTATATACGTCTATATCTATATTCAGAACGCCGAGTTAGTCTCTTGCCCCGGCGCCGTTCTGCGTAACTGGCTACTCCTCGTGTTCCACGAAGTTGTCCGTAGTGTCCCGAGTGCGCTGCTAGTATCGGCCAGGAGAACAATGAGAGGAAAGGAGGATTGCGACGACGAGTATGACTGCCCCACCTTCTACGACGAGCTCGACGTACGTAAAGTGTTTTCCTTTCTCACACAGTGCTTGACAATTTTTATTACTTTAGTAACGCCGTGACGCCGCCAGGCGGCGCAGACAAAATGGCGCTGGGCGGCCATGTGACTCGATATCGGAACGGCATGTACACCGAGGGCGAGTTTCTATGTCGTGCGTGTTCGCTGCGGTGTACCTTACACATAGGGACGTTGACGCTCTCGTGAAAACGACGCAGGAGGAGAGAGATGGAAGTAGACAAAGGAATTCCTTTGTTTAATACTCGCCGGGACGCTTCGTCATTCTTTTAACGTGTAGCATTGCATTTGTGTCGCCGGCACTAGCAGCTTGTCGTTAGTGCGCACTCTCAAGGGCGCCAATTTCAAAACACATTTTGTATCAGAGAAAGTGTACGAACGCCAGTGTGGATACTATATTCCTCTCGTGTTTGTACTACGTCCCCTTCTATTTGCACTTGTCATAGGCTGCTTTTGCTACTTCAGATCAATTTCTAGAGGCGTGCGGGACGCGTGATATTATTCGTGGATGCGCGAGACGTTTTATCTGTATGTCTGTATCGTGTACTAATATTTAGATAGAAACGTGGCAAGTTGACTATATACTCGCTGGCATCGACCTCTATTTGGAAATCTTGAATTACATCCCCAGTAGTTACCGGCTGCTATTAATTTTGCGACCAGCCCCCAGGGGCTCGTTTTGCGCTTCTCTCCATGGCTTTTCTCGCAGTAATTTGGATGATTATAGTAAGGGTCGACCCTCACTGCTCGGGCGCTCGATTATTGGTTTTTTCTCCTTTCCCTTTTTCTCTCTCCCTTCCTACTTTTCCCCGGTACATTTGTCTCTTTCTCTCTCTCTAACCTTAACCCCTGGGCCACTACTATGCTTCCTATCCACCGAGCCATCTTTCCCTTCCGGTGATATTATTTTCCCTTTTTATCAATTATAAGCCGACCAGTCCAATTCTTTTAGCTGGACGAAGAACGATGGTTGGGAATTGCTTTTTGCTTTTTTTTTCTTCCATTCCTATTCTCTTGGTCTTTAGTTCGATTTTGGCAGTTACAATGCTTTTGGAGTACGAAACATTTGTCTTATCGTTGAAGGCTCCGAGTGCTTTTGCCATTTCAACCCCCTACGTGCTTGGTCTATCTTTTATTTTTTTTTTTCCGTTTGACAAGTCACTGCCCTGGGCACCAGGAATCAATGAGCCGTGCATGGACGACCTGGAAAGTTCACCCCTGGTACGCCACCTAAATCACACCCTTTCGGCCACAGCCGTATTAGAATTTCTAAGCTAAGGGATGCTTGTGTCTTTTAAATTAATTACATTTAATATTAATTCAAATAGTAGGGTAATTTTTTAAATATCAATTATTCTCAAAAAATTACTGAAAATGATCATTTATCGAGTGGACTACCAGGCCAGGGCAATATGCAGCCATTTCCTATAATCGATTTCCCGCGAATTGCTTCTGTTATGTCCAATTATTGACGTAGGCTTGTAACGGGTCGGACGAGGGTAGATGGGCTCGCCATGCTAGCCCCGCAAACGGGGGATGATGCTAAACTTAGAAAATACCAGGGTAACGCTAGGCGAGTAAAAAAAAATATGAGGCTCTATACGTATAACGTAAACATGTATATAGGAATTTATATTTGCGTAAGTTCCCACCGGTTGCATTGGATAAGTAGACTGTTGTTCTCTACCAGCTCTAGGGGTTGAAACGTTAGCAATGGCGATACTGTCCGAAGGTATAGGGTGACTCGAAGAGGTACTCGATGTCGCTTTATCAAGTGGATAGATACAAGTCACTCTTGTTTGAGTAACAACCCCCTATCAAGCCAGGGGGTGGTGGCACCCTCTCGACCCTGTATTCTCGCAATTAACGCCTTTACCCACCACCGACAGCCTGACAGACTCTTCCTCCTGTCGTTACACGCTCGTCTACCCACGTCAGTGTGAACTACCCTTAAGGAGGTTAGAATGACTCAGGCACGACGGATGACTTAGCCCCTTCGTGTTACTTATTGACCCCTTGAACTTTTGAGTAGATTAGATATGTACATGGTAAATGTCATTTTTTTTTTCACTCCTTCAAATTGCGACTACTGTGTCGCGAGGGGGTAGTCAACCCTTAGTGACATTGCTCTAAATCTTTTTTTTCAACCCTTTGTTCTTCTGGTATTACAGATAACTCATCTAAATCCCCCGTACTGTAAATGAACGAGTAAACCAGCGTGACCTGTTGAGTCGACTGCTACTGCGGACTGAAAAAGCCAACCCCTTTATTCTCCACCGGCGGAACCACCATCATTGCCACCCCTTCGGGTTTGGTCGAGCCAGTAGTACTAGCACGAGTCGATACCACCGCGATACGGCACGGCAGCTCACTAATCCGATTCCATTGTTGACATAGTTCGTTCGCCAAGATTAAACTGGCTTTCGAGTCACGAAGGTACCTCTGAAAAGTGTGCCACCGTCGGAGCGACGGTGCGACGGTGAGGGGGGATGACGGAGGGGATGAATTTTGCCGACGGCGACACTTTGTGTTCTACGTTTGAGAATTTCGAGGGGATAACTTAACGGGCAGACTTTTAGGGACGGAACAGATAGGCTGAGGTGATTCGCTACCCCCTTGTCACGCTCGCGCGCTACCACTTTATATCGTCCGGTTCCTGCTGATACTTCAGCGATTATCATTTGACAAGGGATGGCGGCTTCTTAATGGAAATATTTATTGACACGTGTACCTGGGACGTCTTTTTGAGATCTAAAAGAAACCTGCGTCCTTGAGGTCCTGGCGTTGTTTCGCGGTTCTAACCTTGCCCCAGGAGCCGACGGTATAAGGGGATGAAATGGAATGATGCTTCCCAGAGATTTCTCAAAATACCTTTATCCTTCTGTTTGATGCCGCTATTTTTTTTCTCTGAACTCCAAGGACGTGCCTTGTGTTTCGTCAGGCCCTTGAGGTATGGCGCGTCCTCTCGAGCGATATGAGGGTTGCTAGCTTGCTAGGATTGTAGAACGGAGGATCCTCACTCAAGACTTTCGGGACTCCTACTGGATATTTTCGGACGCCCTCATTGCCAGCGTGGGTAGGCATCGTGGCCTGAGGCCAAGACCAATACCTTTGATACGGAAACTCAGGTTTCTTTTGATCCTTCAGTTTAGAGCCAATTCTTACTCCTCTAGATTCCTCAATGCTTCCCCGTTAGAGATCCAACATCCCTCAATGCGTATCCATCCACGGTCTCTCACGCGTACTAAACCTACCCTTCTGTCGCTCCTCTTTTTTTTTTTGTAATTGAAAAAAAAATTGGAATTCTCATTATTAACTATGATACGCAGCGTATCGCATGTCTGAATATTATAATGTAAGGGGGGTTGAAGATTGTCCATACTTAGGGGATGAAAGCAATGCTAGCCAATTTAAAAATGGCTTCACTGTCATCATAGCCCTCACACCAGTAGCATCCACCCTTATACCTACCATCGACCTCACGCTAATGCTTGCTCGGTGGCTATTTTATTACAAACTACCCTCTATAAATCTTGCCTAGCAGAAGAAGCGGGTGGGGGTCGCTAGGGCGCAGGACCTACAATAAGATGACAGCAAAATGGACATCTTTGACGGGGCTGAACGCGTCTCTAAGACTCTTCTCCACAACTACGTACGTTCTGGGTTGGTGGCCATAAGGGTTGGTGGCTTCTGCTAGAACCTACGTAACCGAGGGTGGCTTCACGATGATAAAACGCGACGCTTCCACCCTCGGAAGTTCCACAATACCCACTTTTGCTTTCTATCCCGTTTCCACGTCCCAATCCCTAACCTCGATCCATCCACCCTGGACCATCCCTAAAACGAAAGCCACGCGCGCACCTATCACCCTTTCAACTCGGACCATCTTACGTCATCTCATCCCTTCCCTCGACCCCAATAACTGCCAACTCATCGTACGGGTTGCATCTGAAAAATCGTAGGGGTTACTTTTAATCTGTATCACGTGCCACGAGTAGTTTCTGTGGTTTTCGCCCTTCGACCATAATCGGCCACACGTCGCAATACGAATCAGCCAATTTTTCACCCCTACTACCTTTGAGGGTATTTTTTCTTTTTTCTTCTTCGGCTGATAGGCTATACCTATTTTCACCTTCTTTTGATTTTTTTTTTTTTTTTTTCTACAAAATCCCCCATTCTGGATTTCGGTTAATTCTCTGGATAATTCGGATTTGAAAGACGGCCTTTTTATGTCTAACCGCGGACTTTATCTTGGGTAGTTTCCAAGTTACGATCACCACCAGGATGGTTTCCTTTCCGATTATCCATCGATCCACGAGCTATTCTCCTCGATGACTATCATGCTTAAACTTTCGAACGGTTCGTAACGTCCGCTTGAACTTCCAGGCATTTTTTACCTCGTATATATCATAAACGTAGAAATGCGGATACGTATGATCCACTTATACGACAATATTGTGTGGGGGTCATCTAGTTATGGCTTTCGATACAACAGAGTCCCCTGCACCTCGTGTTTTATTAGTATCGCTTACCAGGGATATTTCAGTTACGATAAATCGTCAAATTTGAGATTATCGCACTTGAAGAGTCATAGAGATTTTGTCAATTTTTATTGGCCACAAATAAATTTCCATGGAAACCATAGAGTGAGACTACCGCGTAAACGTCAATGCTCTTCAACAGCTCTATAACATTTAATTTTTCAAATTAACGAACAAACGAGCAGATTGATGCCGAAAAACAAAGTAAAAGGTAATTAGTCTGTGTGAAAAAAAAAAAACTGAATAAACTCTAAAACTACTCGGGAAAAGTAGGTTAGACGCAACTCCTTGAAGCGCATTGCGTACAAACAGTAATATTTGAAGGGTAGACAGGCGCGAAGTCAGCTCATTTGCGTGAACTAGACGGGGACCCATCACCCTCTCTTTATACTCACGTAAGAAATGACGCGGTTAACAGGGGGTTGGCTAAGAAGTAAAAGTAAGAACACCGACAGTAAGAAGGGGCGGCGCACGCCTATCACCCTTATCTCAGTAAGGAGGACGTTTTCCGATCAGTTAAACTTGACTAAGCCTCAACAACGTTTTTTAACAGACCGCCACCAGCGTAAGGGGTTGATAGGGTGTGAGGAGCAGGGGTTGCAGGGGATTGGAGAATTCGTTGAGCAAGCTAGAAAGCGGTATACTGGTGGTTTTTAAAGGGAAAGGATAAGTACAAAAGGAAGGAAGAATGAAGAAAAAAAAAACTCGTAAGGGTACCAACGAGGATCGCGAGGGGTTGGTAGCGGGGGAAGGGGTGGGGGGTTGACTCCGTTGGAGTGGAGTCGACTAGATTGAGACATGATTGAAAAGTCTGCCTCCGGCAACAAGGAGCTTCGATTTAAATATACTCTAAAGGATCTACCCTCCCCCTTCACCCTCACCCCCATATCAACCCTCCGAAGCTCTACCACCCCCTTCTGCTACTTCTTCTTCTTCTTCTGCTTCTGCCACAGACACAAATTTTGCAACTTCTTACCTTCTTCTTCCTTTTCCATTTTCTTCCCTCTTCAACTACCCCCCAACTTCAATCCTCCCTCCCGCCCCTCCACCGACCCACTAAAGCCACTGCCTTACCCTTTTCGATGGATAGGATAATCTGCCGGAAAGAGCAATGTACAATTCGCCAAGCCATTTCTGATCTTTGCGACAGTTTACGGATCGTCCTTGTCGCTCGAGCGGAGGACCTAAAGCCTGACGATTTTAACAGTGAGATTTAGGTACCTAGATACGAACTTAATGCTCCGCTCTCTTTTCTCCCTCTCTTTACACTTGGATACTCGAAGAGGTTTTATTAACGTCTATAAAATCTTGCATTAATTTCACACTTTTCTTTGTTACAGGCGAAGCTCGACAAAAGTCACAATGGCAAACCTTCTCGGGTCATTCACATCCGGAACATACCGAATGATGTGACGGAGGCGGAAATCATCCATCTTGGACTACCCTTTGGCAGGGTTACCAATGTCCTTGTTCTCAAGGGAAAGAATCAGGTGAGTGCCTTATTTTTTTTTTTTTACCTGACGATTTTTTTATGGGACACACTGACAAATGATTACGGTCGAGGGATGATATTTACCTGGATTCTATATTCTCTATGTACTACATAAGGGTTAGAGTATATAAGGTATGACTATAGTATATAAATTGACTCTAGTAGCGGCGCTAACGAGTCGTGTGGAACGGACACGGGTCCGTGAGCGTGCAATACCAGAAATAATTGAATTATCGAATGACGAGAATCGAATCGACCGTCACGATTTTACCGTCATCGTCCCCCCGTCGGTTGGGTTGAGAGATTTTTTCAAAAATGCAATTTTTTTACATCCCCTGCATAACACAGATACATAACAACAGAGTTACGCAACCCATTGGCATCAGACGGATTTGACAGCTGTCATTTACTTGCATCACGAGTCAATATATTCTTTAATTTTTTTGTATATTGTCAATCCACCCTTAGGCTACGGGTATCTATAGGCTCGTCGACGAGTAAAATACGTATTGGAGTTTCAATGTGTTTTGGTATTAAAAAATCCTCTAGATTTCTCGCTTTTACTAACCGATCTACCAGAAGTAGAAATGGGGATGAAAAAGTATCATACTCGATATCACGTCAGATAAGGCTTATCAAAATTCATGGAACTTACCCTAAGCTGACTCTGGCCCGATATTTATTAATCAAATAGAAATTCTTGATATCAACTGGAAAACTGAATAGAAAGGGGTTGGTTAGTTCATCCCCTACCGGTCAGACACCTTTTAGCCCTTTATCAAAGTCAGTGGCTATGGAGCTCTATCATGACAGGTGGTATCAGAGGACGTATGTCAAGTCGTAGAGGGAGTTGCTAATCGGTCAGATAACAGTTATCGGGGTCTTATACATCTCTGTAAACAGGGGTTGATACGAAAATTCACAAGGGTGCGTGGTTTGATTTCTCATAAACTCATCGATCAGGTGGTATATAAACATAATTAATTAATCACTCGTCACCGGTGACGTGTATCTGTATATCTTAACTACCCCCTCTTCGTTTACCAGCGACCACTGATAACGCCAGCAGCGGCAGTAGCAGTCAGTTGATTTAAGCTGTGAAATATTTTTCTATACAAAAAAAAAAGAAAAATTCAACCATTAACAACCCTTAGTAATGGATTTTGATAAATTGATAATAATAACTCTACGTGGTAAATATTCAATTTGTACCTCTACAACCCCCACCCACCCCCTTCTCGTCCTATTCATTACCTATTGGCATGGTCTGATATTCCGGGGGGGTGGGTGAGGGTCAGCCGTGCGTAGCCTGGAGGTGACCGGTGCTTTATAGGGTATGAAATAGGTGGATGCAGGGGGCTGCTAACTACGAGAATGAGAGAGAGGGAGAATAAAGGGCGACTAGTGGGAGAAAGGGCGAACCAATGGAAAGCGATTAAATTCGAACACCCAGTGTTCATCATAGCTTACCGGGTATGGAATATTTGAATAACTTGTAAATCCGTTCAATACGTATTTGATGATGTGTATCGGTTCGATTCTTTTGATCTTCTCTCCCTCTCTCTCTGTCGCGTTGTTTATTGAATATTTTCTCTCAGTCCCTCCCATGCATGTACGTGGAGACGCAGATACCCTGTATGTCTCTCTTTGGCATACGCCGTATTTGTATACCAACGTGTAGATTATTACCTGTATATACGAGACTTTCGCACTCCTGCATTTTCGCCCATGTATATAGTTGCGTGTGGCAATTGTGTTAAATACTAGGAAAAGGGATGATTTGTAAATTTTACACGAAACTCACACGAGCCCGTACGATAATAACCAATGGGAAACGACCGATCCGTTCGAGCTTTCGAGAGATTAACTATGTATATGCGGGACAAATGGAAAGGGTTGTTAAAAAAGAAAAAAAAAAGGCAAATAATCGTACGCACACAGATATGAATGTTTCATAAATTCAAAAAACGCGTGTAGTGTTTATTAATATAAAATTTTGAGGTTATACCGTTGGCAGCAGTGGCAGCTGGGTTTTTCTTCGCGCGAAGTAATAGCCGCCTGTCAGCCGAGCTTGTATTCCGAAGGCGGCCGAACTTTGCCGAGCGCGAACGAGCGCACTCCGGGGCTTAACGAGATGCGTGTAGCTTAAATGGGCCGAATTGGCTTTTAGAAAATTAACGCGTTTAACCGTAATCGAAATTATGCGCGGGGTGAAACGCGTGCGCGTATATGCTTCGATATATGTAAATAACGGATACGCGTTACGTGCGTGCACGAAAATCGACACTGCTGCCGCGGTAATACGAGCGAGTGGTTTGTTTATGCCGAGAGGATTAAAATAATGCACCAATGGCCCGATTCGCTGAATTCACACAGCCAGATGAAGAGATTTAACCTCGTGCAAATTACATACGCATTAGCGAGGTACCTCCTGTAAACGCCCTGTGTATATACGTAAACTTGGTGTACCGCGATAGAACAATGCGCCTGGTTGTATCACACGTGCGTATTACTATATGTATACGATACACAGCGAGCGGCTATTCGTAGATATTTCACAAGAGCGACACGCGTCGGCTTTGATTTTGCTTTTCAATTTTGCTTTTCAATTATATTTCGAAACACTCGTTATTAGACACGTAAACGCGTTTGTTCTGTCGCACGTTGCCGTACAACTGAAATATTCCATTGGCGTGAAACAATTGGGTATTTTGTCAAGTACGAAAAATCGTTTTTTTTTTATTGTTTACCTTGATAAGCTCTTATCTCTTTTTTTTTAAGTCGAATGATCATACGTTATCGTTAGATTGACTATGACTGTTTGGAGATTGGTCGGTGCGCGTCTTATTTATCCTGAATAAATATGGTCGACAGGCTTTATCTATGTTGCTTTAAGTAACTAATGGTAGTACAGTAACGTGTGATTCCTCGGGAAGATCGAGTTTTGCCATCAAATTATGCTCGAAAAGTTGTTCAAATGACTGACTGACTGACTGACCGACCGACCCCGGCAGGCACTCTCGGTATTTACTTTGACTCGAAGTTGTCGGTAAGTTAGTTATCAGTCTGGACGAGAACCGTTTGATCTGCTATCTCCAGGCAGTGGATAATATTAAACCTACATTTATCACCACAGCGCTGGGAATTAATTTAGCAAATCGTCGTATCTCTTGGCAGAGCTGTAACTGGCGCTGGGAAATATGAAATTTCGGTTACGACGTAGATGGTCTGGGTCCTCTGTAGATGACTTAACTGACGAGAGATGTCAGCATTGAGGTGGCTCGTGAAAAAATTAATAAATTATTTTGTAAAATATAAAAAAAAAAAGAAATACCAAAAAATAATTTTACGACACGATGTAACATCGAAGTCCGTCGTATACCATGTCGCCCATCCTAAACTCAGTCAGGAATCACAGGTGTTTAGCGTGATTTTAATTAATTAGTTAATTAATTTAGCGTCTAAATGAAGCTTCGCTCAAAGGGAGATGAGCAAGGGACAAAATTGCCAGTCTGACGGTTGGAGAGTTCGCGTCTCGTTGGTTAGTTGAAGGGGCGCGAGTGAATAGGACGAGAAGGGGACGACGTTGGTGGTGGGCTGAAGGGAAAGAGAGAGAAGCGCAATGCCCAGGCATGATAGCGAGAAGCGGGTAAACGTAATAACTGTAATATAGAGAAATATTAATATTTTAAATTCAATTTAAATTCAATTAAAGTTAGAGTCTCGAGTCGAGTTGAGGGATTGGGGTGGGCGAATGACTACTTCGTACAGTCGGACTTCTGGATACCTGCTACTTAAGGGTTGGTCGCGGTTGGTCTCTTGGCATATGAAAGGGGTGGGACTTTGTCTCCGTGCTAAATAACAAACTCACCACTAATCATCGAATCACTGATTCCTTACTTTACTGCAAACCACTAAACATCCCTTGTGTCCACTCAGGCTCCCAGCAATCCGTAAAGTCATGCAAAGGTCGTAACGACCCTTAATAATTCTTGCACAAGGTCTGCCCCGCGCTCTTTGGCTTTGAGGTTATCACCCGCCACCCCTTCTTTTTTTCCAGCTAATTTCTCACCCTTATACACACATTCCTCGTGCTTTGCTGTCTCATTTGTTTCTCGCACCCGTCCCTCTTTTTTTTATTGTTGCTCGAGAAACACCCTTGGGCAAAAAAAAACCAACCCCCGTCGTAGGACACGCGTGTACTACACACGTGCACAGGCACGCATACCGTCACGTCTAAGCGATGAATCTATCGATTGGTATGGGGTGGCATGCAACGTACTCATTTACATAAATATGGATATTCTAGCGAGCCGCCACTAAACCCCCTCGAATATCCCCGTCTGCTTTTCGCACCCCTTGAACAACGACACGAGCCAATAAGCGAACGGCCATTACGTGGCTCTATAGGAAAGCGTCAAATTTTTCTTGCTTCGGGATATAACCCTGTTTTAGAGGTTTCGCGGGAGGGTGGGGGTGGGAGTTATCGAATAACGAAAACAAATTAACTTAGTGTTTTGGATAATTTGTGATACGCGAAAAATTAACCCTCATCCCCCTCGTAAACAGCTAATCATTATCAGCTCCGGTACACGCTCGTTATCTACGATGCTGGGGGTGCTTATCACGGTTGAATATTATCGTCACGTCGTACGAAACTTACGGCGAGAATTTACGGCTGTTTCCTTTTGTCAAATTACCTTTCGCTCTGACGCGACACGAAGAATTAGCGTGAAATCAATAATTTCACTGTGCCTAATGGGACGTCAGTGCCGTACCGCGTATACCGATCTCCCCTGGGAAGCGTGAACGGCAACACGGTACACTGTTGGTTATTAATAAATAAGGTAGCGTAAACGGGATCACGCGACTATTGCATGCCGGGAATGTAATTGGGGTTGAGGTAGTCGCCGTTGGATGCGAACGAAGGATTTCAGGGATACGTGGGATGTAATTAGGGGTAGCGAAACACGTGATTTCGACGAAATTACCTGTAGCGCATAAGATCCCTTTGAAATACCAGACGGGATTACGAATTTGGACCGCCGTCTTTAATGTCTCTTGGGATTTGAATATTAAGAATTACAAGTCATCTTACGTCCACTTGACTCTACTAGTTGCGAACGCGCCTTGTTGGCCTGTACTTTGGTCGTGAATTTTTCTTTTTTTTTTTCATCCCTTACCAAATTTCACTTTTCTTTTTCGCCGAACCGTGATGGGGATGAAGAAAAGAAAGTGCGTCGAGTCGACGTACCATCGCGCGTGTCGAATCTTTCCAAAGAACGAAGTGACAGGGTTGCAGAAGCAAATAGGGAGGGCGGTGGGTGGTTGCGGAGGGTGTTGTACATATATAGATATAATTTCTACCGAAGCCCGTAAGGGTGTGGTTAAGCTCTCGAATAAGGGGATGGTTCTGTCGCGAGGACCTAAAAGCCTCGAAGACGGTAGAGTAAGGGTCTTAGCGCTCTGAGCGTGTAAAACGTCGCGACGGACACGAAGTTTCATTTCGAAGCGTCGCGACGCATTTAAAACGTTGAAATTTGTTTAGCCATTTTCTCTCGGATTTAATACTTTTTTTTTCCCGTTCTTTTACCTTCGTGCTTGTTTTTTTTTTTTTTTTTTTTCATTTTTCATTTGGCTTACGTAACGACGTTCAAACGTCATTTAGGATTTTCATCCTGTACACGCGAACGACACTCGACGTCTGTTTTGTACGTATTTTCGTCAATGTCGAATTGAAACTTTTCTCCGGGCGTAAGCTGCGACTCGGCATTAGGTTTTTTCGACTTTCGTGTAAGCAGACTTTATGGTTCACCATGGAAACACGGTGGTCTGGACATACGGTATGTCGTAACGGGCAGTTTTCGCTTCGTTTCAGTTCGTACGGCGCCGTTGAAATTACACGACTGTGACGAGACGGAACGAGACTCAGGTCGACGTCGGTTTTATTCTAGTCAACGGGCTTTTCTATACTCGCGCGCTTACATGCGGAGCAGCCGTAAACCCCGCGTCCACGTACGACGTGGGACGCCCTGGGACGTCGCATGTAGATTCGACATATGTGGCTGCACATGCATTATCCTTACTTATGTAACAGTAATTTACTTAGCGCGTTATACACGTTGCGATCCCTTAAAAAGACATAAGGGATGATTACGTATACCTGTAGAAATAGGGGTATACGAAAGGAACGGATGTAAAATTGCTGATGATAGATACCGAGGGATGAATATTTAAGGGATGCAAGTCGCAGGCGAAGATCGCGAGTGTATCGAGAAAAGAGGGGCGGTAGGGTTGAAGTGTTGACAGACACTCGCGTCAGCGGGGTGTAATTAAAATTCGAGATATTAAGGCGCTGAAAGGGTGAAGACCAAGGGAACCCTGTCTGGAGGGTGCGACGTGGGGTATTTAAAACAGTCTGCTGGGTTAAAAGGGGGTAGCTCGCCGTTAGAGGAAGGACTAGTTGATAGGGGTGGAGTGTCGGTAAGGGGTCGGCGGGTACCGTCATTAGCGAGGGACTCCCACGAACTTAAGCTATACCCGCTGGTAGCGGCAGCATCCCTTAGCGAACCACCCCTAAGGCTGCGGCCAACATCCCGCAGTCCCTGCAGACGCAATGAAAACCACTCGAGACCTCCTCGACCACGCGCCGCTACATTTAATACCACCCTTGTATGCGCGCTCTCTCTCTTTCTTTCTTCTTCGCTCACAGTGGCGCCCCCTGCGAAACTACCCTTCATCCACCACCCCGTCGAACGGCATAACGCTCGACTCTTGGAAGGAAAAGAAGAGGAGAAAATATAGTTGGGCGTAGTGAAAAGTGAAAACGACCAAGTTTATAAGACTCGTATGGCCACTACGACCTATGGCCGTATACACTGTGGTATAGTATAATATACAGTGATATTATGGTATAGTTGCCATAGCAGTATATACTGTTGTATAATATATATGGTATGGTATACGCACCCTATACGTAGCGCGTGGCTTCATTCTGCCGGTTCCTACCTACATTATACGTATGTCGTTACGGGGGTAGTTTTCCAAGTCAGAAAGACTTTCCAAGTATTTTACCTCCCTTGGTTGGGTCATGGAGCGTGAAAAATGTCACCAGTGGCTGGTGACCGTCGTTTCTCCAAAGTTCAATGGTTCGTGCCCCGTGAACACGATACATGTATATGCATATGATATACGGTATACACATAATATGTATACACGCCAAGGTGGATTTGCCGTCGAAATAAGGGAGGGCAGGATACCCAGACATTTTCGTGGTACGAACGAATCGTGGTTAATTTTTTTCGGGGCACTGGTTAGGGGTAGCTGTTTTTTGTTTTCAGCCAACTCAGCTGAGGGTTGCTGCGACCCCGAGCGTCATGGCGTTTGAATGCGTCTGCACCCCCGACTTACCCTTGCCGTATTGATACTCATGGTGGTTGCACACACGTGCATACGTACATATATACGATTCGTGTATGTATATGAAATAGGGGTTGTTCGTCATGGGGGTTAAGTCGAGGGGGCGGTGACTCGTGGGTTTCGTATTTTTGTTTTAGCACTCAGTGTAAAGAATCGGTTGATGACAAACCCCCATTCCCACCCACCCACTCATGTCGGCTTATGCATGGCTGCGGATTGAAAAATCACTACGCTGATTTCATCCCCTTTCGTCGTATCCCATATTCATATCTCGCGGTTCCCGTGGCTGGTCTCACCCACGAGCTGTAACGAAAGACGTGTAAGGAACGTGAAGTGAACGCCGAATGACATTCGGCGGCCATCTTGGAATGATTTTGCGGGAAAAAGTTTTAAATATACGTCCGAGAGTCAGTGTTATCTTTGTTGCTCTTTTCTCGTTCTGATAACATTATCGTTGCGTAATCGTCGTACGGTTGTTTTGTGAACGATGACGAATTTTGCGTCAATCCCGGTGTAATTAAGAGTCAGGGTTTTTTTTTTTTTTTTTTAATTAACGAAAAAGGTTTTTTCGAATAATTAAAAATAAAGCCACGCGTCCTTTTTTTCGCGCGTTCGCACTGCTGCCGATTGACCGATAGGAAATTCAAGGCGGTTTTCGAAATCTCGATGTGTCACCACTGTCGTCGCCTAAACGAACTCGTGTCGCGGTCGAGAATGGATTCGTATTAATGAGAATATTTGTGAATTTCTCGCATTCTTATTCTTTCGCTGTTGTTACGAAAATACTGAGACTCTACCTCACGTGTTGAATTTCTCAGGGTTTAAGCGACAGTCGATATTTTTTACGTAACTGTTGGCTGCTTGGTTGAAACGACATTGTGTTTACGGAATAGGATTGTACATATACCTGGCATGGGATATGGCGTGTAGGTGCTGTACTATTGATATCACGGCAATCGATTAAAAGTAACTACGATATCCGATTAATTAATCTTTCCTACATTACAAGCGAGTGGTTATAATTGCCTTTATCGTGCACGGGGCTTCGAGCCAGGCTATAGGTACGTGTCGTAATCGTTATTTCGATTTGTTGAATTTCCTCGAATTGACCTTTTCCTTTTTTTACGTTTCGCTTAAAACCGTAATAAAACGACGTCTATACACAGGCGTCGTCTCCGCGAGGCCATTGGGAATCGTGCACTTCGCTCGTGGATACTTCGCGTGGTAATCGCGAAAGTTATCGAGAAAAATTGAAAAGTTAAATGCCCCATCAGAGGAGAAATGCTTTGGAGAAAAACCTCCCCGATGGGGCGTGAGGGTTGGCCGGGGGTGTATGGAGGTTAGAAGGGGCATTTTAAATATCCAGCTGACAGCGGTATATATAGGGCACTGCGTTAGGGGTGATGAGCATAACTTTTCATTGGTAGGAGAGAACCGGATGGAGGCCCCCGAGGCGATCCGGCTAGGGGCGTATCAAAAATAAAATCAAAATGGGGGTTGGGAGAGAGGGTATGCTTGTGATAACAACGAGGGAGGAAAAAAAAGAGACGGTCACGATGAGTGATTTTAAGAATGAAAATCTAACGAGATAATGACGCAACGTCGGCGGCGTCGAACTTGACTCTACGCACAGTGCCGTATCTATAATCAGGGTAGAGGTGGGTTGGGGTACGTATAGATGGTATAAGAAAAAGAAAATAATATAAAAGGAAAAACTTGAAATGAAAAAGTTTGACGAGAAGTTGGAGCCGCGAAGCAAAGCTCGGGGGTGAGTTGGACTGAGTAGCTGTGTAAGGGTGGTTTGGGTGGGTCGGCTAGTTTGAAGAAGGGACACGCCCGTGTGTATCGCGGTTTCTCAACCAGGGCCGTACATCGATACTTAGTACACAGGTGCCCACATATGCCGAGGTTACAGAACGTTAATGCCGACGTGCATGAAACGATACGACTCGCGATGCCGAACGGAAATCGAAGCCGCAGAAAAGCTTTACGTAACTCTGTTCTGCACGGCTTGATGACTCGCCTGACCTCTTCCTTGGTCCTGTTCTCTTTTTTATTATCCTTTTCGTCCTTTTTCTTGCGCTTTCAATCCCATTGCGTTATACGGACCAGTGAAAGAACCCTGCTCTCGAAAAGCCGACTAACTGCCTAGGGGCCCCTTGTGCACCTTTGTTAAAATCAACCCTGGCCAACTCGTGCTACGCCACTGGGGAAGACTGCTATCCTGACGCTGGATGACTGGGGGTGAGCCTTGCGAAAAAATGCTTGGGGATGAAAGGTATTTAAGAGAAAAAAATAAGAAGAGTCGACGTCGGCAGAGCTTCGGCTCTCTCGCCGCGAGATGGCATTGTCATAATTCGATTCGACAGGAGCGACGTTTATCGAGGAGGTTTGGGTACCGCCTGCTTGGGTACCGCCGCACAAACAAATGACTGTTTGTGGCCATTAAATTTTATATCTTCTGGAAAGCGAAAACTCTTGAGGTCGGGGGTTCGATCCCATGGAATTTCATCTTTTTTTTTTTTTCTTCGAATCTTCAATTTTTTATTAAATCTTTTGGATTTTATTGATTTTTCTTTCAAGGGATGGTAGGGGTGTCTTTTTGCATTCTTATTAATTTCTATGATAGTCCTTCTATTAGTTGTCTCTCTTGTACACTTTCTCTACTCACTTCCACCCTCGGTTACCACATCCTCGGAACCACCCTTATACACACACCCCTTTCCGGAAGAATGACTTGGTACGCGATAACTCTGCGAACGATCTGCTGGAAGCTATTGGAGGCAACAGTTTAGCATAATCCGTTGCAACAACCCTCGATTGAATCTTTCTCCCTTATACCTTCTACCCTCCAGCTCTTATCTTTTACCCCCCCCCCCACCTCCCCCTTCCTTGCGGTGGCTGCCATGTCTATCTACCTTTCTTCAATCTACAGTCTCGAGTCTATAGTCCGTAACTTTGGCTTCAGTGTGATCCCGTTTTGCAGCACTTCTCACTCATCCCCTCCTTGCACCCTCTCATCCCTGTCGAAACCCACCCCTTTTCCCGCTGAGGCACATAACCGTAAAGCGCGCTTGATTTATTGTAATTGCAGAGGCCGCGCGCGACTCTTTAAGAAACCAAATGGATTCCTGCCGTTTAAAGTCGCGTCGGCGAAGATTTAACGTAATTTTACGAGGGACGTATAAGCGCGGCGATGTCTTTCGCGCCACGGGCGATACCGTCGCGACGTCGACGGCAATAAGGATGCCGTCTGGTCGACGGATCCACTGGAGTATCTATTTATTTTACTTTATTTTACTTTTTCTGTTTATTACCCATCGCTTTACTGTTTCCTTTTTTTTTTTCCTTTCATTTTTTTTTTTTCGTTTTCTTTTTTTTTACTCCACTCTGAATTAATGAATTGGATTCGTTATGGTTTTTCTTTTTTGCTTTCTTCTCGACTACAATGACCGTTTTCACAGGAGATCGTAATTACGGCATAGGAAAAATCGAAACGACGCGAGCGCCACCACTCGACTGACGCAATATACAATCTCACGAAATTGAATATTCCAATGAAATTAGTCCGTAGCGCCGTGAGCGACCATCCAGCGCGATTTCTCCTCCATTAATTCCCTTTGTCGCTTCGCCAACGAAGAAAATCGACAATTCGAAACTATCTAAATGCCAGCGATACTTGTATACCTATGTCGTGTCGTTATACACGTACCCGCATGTAGCGTCGGATGTCGCTTCTACGTATACGTTATATACGATTTACCTACTCTGGTGCATTTGAAAAGTTAACATCTCGTTTTACCTGATACCTTCATCCATTAGGACTCGTCGATGCGTTTGTAAATGAACCCCGATGGGTGTATGACGCTTAAGCCTCCTTTCCATTGGAATTTTCTATTTTACCAAACGGCGTTCGAAGCCCGCGTTACTCGTCGACCTCTGACATCGATTCTTCTGGTTTTCATATTTTTTCACATTTCTACCCTTCCTTGGTATTCGAATAACAATGGCGTATCGCATTGGCAGGGTTAGAGTGGTATCGAAATTTTCGTATTATTCCACTTGAGGGTGTGAATCTGCAGACAGGGGTCAAGGGGGTGGACACACTTGAAATGCTATATTGGGGAAAAAAAAAATCATGGAGAAACGTTTCAAGGGGTAGTCGATGAGGCGCGTCAGATTTGTGTCAGATGTTGTTTTGCTGCAGATTTTCCTACCCCCCTGTTTCAGGGTTGGTTTCTACTCTAAAGCCCTCGTTGCCGTAGAGCCTAAGGATATTCTTGCGGAATAAGGGCGAGTCACCCCGTAGTTACGATTTTCCCAAGAATCCTTCGGAACTCGTTCTGCACCCTGTATTACATTGATTTTTTTTTTTTTTTTTTTTTTTGAAAGAGGTGGTTCCTACCCCTATTTTTATAAATTTCTAAAACTTCAACTATAACGACGTGATTAGGTCGCAAGTTTTTTAGAATCTTCGAAATCCTTTTTCTTTTATTCTCTACTTCTTAATTCTTCTTTCCTCTAAAGTCAGCCAGTCTGTTTTCACCCTCGTTCTATACTGTAGTATCACCAAGATTTCATCCCCTTCAAGAATAATTGTACTCGTCCAGACATTGTCCTTGGGGAATCGCATTCCCAATACAGGCGAGGAACCAGTAAGAGGATAATGGGCCGTACCAGTTACAGTACAGACATTGTGAAAAGTCCTCTAGACAGCAAGGGTGGAATTTAAGGCCAAAGAGGTACCAACCGAACGGAGGGTAGGAAGAGACCCGAGAAAGAGCTCGGTCGGTAAAGCTGTGTAAGAGGAAGCCGTCGTGACGCTCGAAGAGTCTTGTATTTCCGGAAATTCGTCGAGTTTCGTGGGCCTTTTATGTGACGCGAAAAAAAAAAAAAAAAATGAAAACAGAACGGGGAGAGAACGGCCGAAAGTTAGGGGTTGGCACGACGAGCCTGAGACCGGATTCTTCTCGTGGCAGTAAGCCGCTGGCGGTTCCACGAGAAAAAACGAAAGGCTGGAGAAAGGAGAGAAAGAAAAGAGAAAAAAAAAAGGAATGAGAAATGAAGACCAAAACCTACCAGAATTTTTCTTCCTTCTACGTTTCACTTTTTTTTTTCCATCCCCCTATACATACCTGCTTCTACTCGACTTCTGTTTTTTAAGCTCACCCCCTCGCACTCTCCCATGTCGCGTCTCTCTACTGTACACCGTATGCCAAGAACCGGGGTGGCATAGACGTCCGAAATCTCACCCTCCATTTACACAACCCCTTCTTCGGAACGAGCGATTTCGCGCTTCCATGATTTCGCACCCCCCCCCCCTCCCCCCAACTCAAAGGTGTCACTCCATTCATTTCCTTCAATTTTAGAGCGTCGGTCGCGCGAGACGCGGAACGTCGGGAATGAAATTGCGATGATTAATTCAGGATAAAAAGTTTAAGGAAAGAAAGTCCCTAGACGCTGAAGCTCCCGGGGAATTTTTACTATGACGATTTTTAACGCAAGTTGAGCGTCTAGAGCGAAAATTATGAAATATCGACTGGTGTATTTACTCGCGTACTAGCAAGGAAGGGGTTGTTCGATAATTTAAATAGTCAGTCAGGAGTGGTCGGTGTGGAGCCACACAGGTAGCTGCAGCTGCAGCTGTAACCGAGCAAAGTGCATTCTTTACTTAGGCGCAAATAAACGAGCCTATAAGCCGTAAACAATGGTTACTTCGTAAAACACGTCAAATTATCAAGATATACTCGCCCAGGTTGCGCATAGGGGTGTGTGTGGATGCAGGGGGTGGTTGCGGCTCCGTTGGATAACCGGCGGAGGGGAAAGATGGAGGTGGTCGGACGACGAGTAGGTATACGATAGAATAGGGGTGAATTTAACCATCTCCTTTCACCCCCCCCCCTCTCCTCCCACCCTCCATTCTAAGCTGTAACGGCGGCGCAGCACGCTGCTAGACACGGGCTCTGCTCTCATTGCACCCTGGGGTCTATATTAATGATATAATATTTCTTTGATTCAGCCCGGCGCCCGCGTTTCTCTTAACAACCCCCCAACCCTCCGTTAAGCTTGCAGAACGGGAGAACGAGTTCAAACGTAGTTTCAGTGGAGCCCGTTCCGCATCCCCTATTGCCGGGATAAATTACATTCATATTCTGCCGTCGCGACTCAGTCGACCCTCTCGACTCCATCCTCAACCCTCATCCTCGTTCTCGTTCTTTGGCTGAACCGCATCTCCACCCCGTCTGAGAGTCGTCACCATCTTTCCTGTACTCCTCTCGTTGTTCTTCGTCCTCGACGACTCTTTACCCGGAAGACTCGATAGAAAACTTCGGCATCCTCATTCAGATCAGCAATAACTCTCGGGCAAGTCGTGCAAACTAACCTATCAACCTCGTAGCTCTTAAACGCGTCATATCCGGGAGTCTGCGCGTACGCTACAGCTGGGAAAGAATCGCACTTCCGGTCCTGTCGGTAGACTCAGGGATAAATAGCTTTATTTCCGGTAGCCACTCAGACCAAGACAAACTAACAGGAAGTCCATCCATACGAGACGCACGATTTTCGATCATAATGGAATCGCTGGTACGTCTGATCTATGATTAACCTTCTGGTACCAACCGCCCGAGTTCATATATAGGCTCTGTTAAGGCGGTACAACCCTTTTAGTACAAGAGGGCGGAAACTGCTCTTACGGTGGATATGACCAGTGAAGGTCGCAACACTGTTTTCCGTCTTCTGCTAAGGGAAGCTTTTAATCCTTTTCATCTCTACTTATTCACCCTATGCTTAAGGGATGTCCTCTCCCTCTCTCACTCTCTCTCTGTAATATTCACACGAAAGTTAACTACTCAGTAGTCGCTAATCACTATGAACACTGGCAACGCCTGTCGCGCATTTACGAACTCTTAAAGCGGCACCTATGTATGTGCCCCTTAGTTTCGTTCTGGACCACAGCTTTCGTATGATATTGCCTTTCAAGTGCCAAACACGGTCAACCGCTAAGAGCATCGAAATGTAGGGTTGATATTTAAATCCTTGCACGAAGAAGGTCGGGGTGGTGGAAATGGAGTGACGAAGTCAGGACGTTCCTGCCCCTTAGTAACCAGCATAGCTACACCTGCTGAACTACCCCTGGAGAAAATAATTGCCTGGAACGTCAGAGCGTCTATGATGTTCTAGCTTCTCGACTTTACAACCCCTATTCGCAAAGGGGATGACGAGCGTTATCCTCTTCCACTTTTTTTTCCTAGTGACTTCTCGTAACGCTGCTACACATCAAGGCCCACTCCACCCCCCCTCTTCTGTATATAAAAACGCAACCCCTATTTAAAAATTTCATACGTCGCACCGCTTTCTCGTGCACTTCCGGTGACGTCACGGGAGCCTGGTTTATAATAGGTACAGGAATAGAAGCTTTAATGGGCAAGGACGTCTGAGCGTCTATCAATAAAAGGGATGCTACCCCTATTTCTAAGGCGAACTTGTATACTCTCACTGTAGGCATTGAGAATCTCTTTGGAATAACTTTAGACCGTCTTTTCCTGTTCCTGTATAACGTGTAATACCTTGTTGTTATTATTATTCTTTTTTCTCACATTCATCTCCCTTCGGCGTCTAGTAGGAAAGTCACCCCTCCATGTCATCAGGATCAACCCGAGGCGTCTTGGACAGGATCAGCTGTGGTAATTTACGCGAGAGGGTGGCTTTCGGTACCGGACGAGAATGCGATCCAATAACGTCTTTATAGTTGACATCCGTGATGGTCTGGAAGCAGCGACCCCCCCATCCCCCTCCGCTAGGTACATGACAGCGAGGGGGTTGGTAGGGGTAATCCGGGATGGGGATTCGGGGATGCTCTGGATATCTTAGGGTGTAGAGAGTGGTATAAAGTAGTCCGAGGGGTAGCGTATTATACGTATGTGTACACACACACTGGATGATAGTGTATCTATACGTAGGGGTAGTGGTAACGGGGTAGCTCGGTGCTGTAGAGAAGTAAACCGGCGCCGAACGGATGCTCGGAGCCGCCGTCTCCGTATCTATAAAATAATAATCATCCCCACGCAAGGATATACGATCCCCATAAAATACCGAGTACCCTTGTAACGGGTACCGCCCATTCCGTCCGCAGTTTCTCTCGACGAGTTTGCCGCTCTCAATCTCCGTCTCGCTTACTCTCGCAGCGCCAAGACCCTCTTGCAGTTCGTCGCTTCTACCGACAGAGGACTTCTCTACCTTGAAATCCTAGCCAAGGAAGGCCCCTGGCAAGGCCGTCTCTGTTTTTTTTTTTTTTCTCCCTTCTCCCAGCGACATGAAATCTTCGCGCAACACGAAGGTAGCCGCGACACGTGTAATAAACTTTTGCAATATGTTTCTAGCAACCGCTGTGCGTGCCGACTTGGCGTTAAAAAATCCCCCTCCCCACCCCCCACCGCGCACGTGTTTTCATTCCACTACCCCTCATAGACGATATCGTGAAGCGCGCATGCGCACCCACTCGCCACTTTGCAATGGACGCCCTGACGTCATACCCACGTGTCCATATACGTAATTTACATACGAGCATATAGATACGAATCTTCATCCCTTAAGTGAATTTTAACATTGTTACCTGCGCGACTACCCTTGTCCGATAAAAAAAAAAAATGGAGTATAGATTCAACCTATTGGAATTGTCCCAGTTAACGCATCCCCACCAGTACTGTACTTCGTCCCCTCCTCCACAGGCTTGCAACTACCCCGAGGAATTCTCTAAGGGTTGGACAGATATTAAAAATTCCTGCAAACATTTGAGCCTCTCAAAGCATCCCTTACCCGTTGCTCTTGCCAATTTGCGGTTGGGAAAGTCGTCCGGTATCGTCACGCATCCCTTACGGACGTACCTTCCGTACCTACTACCCTTCCCCCCCTCCCCCTCCCCCTTCAAACCGGTACTGCATGCCTACCGCTAAACGAGAGTTTGCGTTTTCGCATAACGCGCACGTGCGGTTTTGGCTGCGGCTTTTTGCGGTCGGCAAACGGACGCGCGGCAACCGCCAAACAATTATCGGCTACAAAATCTCCGCCAATCCGCCGCACACTGGCCGCACGCGGAATTCCCGTACGATTAAATTGTGGCTCTTTCCACGAACCCGTCGCGTCGTTTTCTCGCTCTGCGTCATTATTCCGTGCGTAACGCACTATAAATGTATTATACGCGTTAACCACCCCTCGATCCCCCCCGACAACCCACGTTTATAACGTCCATCTCCTTTGATATTATACGCGCATAAATATCTGCCGGTTGCGCTTCCCCTTTTTTCACCCAACCGACCCACCTTCCCCCCTTCCTCCACGCGTTCAACATCACTACGAGATTCCAGGATTTTACTACTCAAAACGTACATAGTTCACGCGACTATCAGTTCTGTGCCTAGTATACCTATAGTTATTGCCTGTATAACTCTTAACGTCACAGTAGCATATACTGTGCTCGATATAAGCTCGGCAGTCGAGTACAGCAGTATCCTGTTATGGTGTGAAAAAGGAGGAACGTAAAGGATCCAAGATAAACGATGAAACACAAGATGCATAGTTGGAGAAAATTAATAAAAAGTTCTTTTTTTTTCCCCCGGGATTCTTCGTCGCTTCTTGCGCAATTCCCGTTTCTATATTAAAGAACTAAGCCTCCATTATGTAACTAATAACGTCCTCTGTCTCGTATATATGTATATACACACACACACACACTGCACCATTGTAATGTTCATCTGGATCTCTTGTGCATCTATATAGGTATACACTGTCCTTTGTTTCTCATTTTTCCTTAACCGTATAGGACATCCTTGTCTCTCTTACTCGCTGTCCCCCATCCCTCAGACCCTTTTCTCTCTCCAGGATTCCAAGCTTTAAGGAATATTGATTCGAGCAAGAAAATCGCACCGGGATACGAGTGCAGCGTTTTCCTCTTCAAGCTCCGACCAATTGAAATGAATTGCAATGGGCAAAGGGGTTTATGGGGTGGGTGAATGATGGAGTTTGGTTATCAACTCAATGATAGCTACTATAGCTATATGAACGTTTAGCTCCGCTTTATACTCGTATAGCGAACTGGGACTGTACGCTTCTGACGATGAATCTTAAAGTTGAAATTAACAGGCAGCGATCGGTGTGAATTTATTTATCTGTACGCGGATGAAAAAAAAAAAATAATAATAATACATGCACCATACGCGGGGAACCGAAATTGCACGAAATTACATCCTGAGGCGTCTTTTCGCTGCAGGAGCCTGACTCGGTCGCGGTTACACAATTAAAATGAAATTCTTGAGTGTATGAGCTTGCGCAAGGTTCATTCGCCGGTACCAAGCTACACCGAGTATATGAAGGCGGACGTAGAGGAGTCGCTGTTTCCTCATTACGACGCATAGGAATATCCCGGCCACGGTTTGCCTAGGTAGAAACTTTCGGATATCTCATTATGATTCACCTGTGCAAGGGGAAATTTAAAAATATCTTTCCACTCGCACCTCGCCTCGAACACACCCACCCTTCTGCCTTATTCCCTCTGTGTCTACTTTTTTTTTTAACCCTGTCTCTCACCCACTGTCATTTCTCCCGCTGGCATAATTTGTTTGCTCTCGAAACAAACGCGCCACTCCCGAAATGAGAGTAACGTAGTTCGCTTGGGGATGACAGTTTTTTTTTTTCTTTTTTTTTTCACATTTCTTTCATCCCTCCTCAAACCGAGCATTCCGCGCTCGTTTCTCGCGGTGATGGGATATGTCATTTTTTTTTGTCGCGTGAAAAGTCATCAAACTATGATTTCGATAGTCTTGCAAGAACCAACCCCTCGTGACGCAACCCTTCCATGCTGGTTAGCTCAGCTCGAAGTTGGACGGGACCGTCGGCGAGTCAGTTGGTCTCCGTTGGTTTTACCTCTCCTCAATGAAACAGTTGCAAATCGCAAGGGTTGAAACCACCAGCTCAGCTGCTTGTTATTTATTGGACGCCAACCCTCCAAGATTAACCTTGCCGGCACAGAGCGGTGCTTGCTCGTTCGCGTTCATTGCTGCTGAAACGACAATTATTCTCCGTCGACCCTTTCCTTGTTGGTATAGGAAGGGGTGGTATACGCGCAGGACGTTGTGTACTCCCTTTATATATTTTAGCGCCAGGCTGCCAGAAGGGAGGAGTGAAAAAAATCGCGGGAATCTTACCCCTCGATTGGTAAATTAAAATTGAGAATATTCTCAGTCGACCGAGAAACGAACAGATAAGCTGATTACACGCACACTATACGGGGGTTGGTATAATAGTTTTTGATAACCGGTAAACAGGGCGACAAAAAGATATAGACGGCAGTCAGCATTCACGTCCTACAACCCTATCGCGTGTAAACTATGCAAAGCATTTAGATAACCTAACCTTCGCTTACTTTTTCCCATCCTTTCAACGACACCGTATTTTTACCCCTAGCGGCAAAAACTGGCAACTCACGCGTACCGTAGGACATCGCCAGTGTCTTGGTTACCGCGCATCAGTTTATTGCTTTTTAAACAGTTTTTAAATGGCCCCATAAAACGTTAACAGTCCCGGCCATCGTGTTCCCGGTCGCTTATCAGCAGGAGCCCCAGTTTTCTCCTGCTTTGTGCCAATCAACGTCACAATCCCGCGCACATACTGCTCTGTCGAACGGAAGCCGGACGCTCGCTCGCGCATGCGCACGTTTCATCTCGTTCCCCCGACGTCCTCTTTACCTCGTGAAACAACGACGAAGACCATTTCCGGGAGTTTATCATTGTAGCCGCCCGAGTGCGTGCTCTGACCTCCATGCGGCGCCACTGTAGCATCTCACAGTCGAAGCGTCACCTACTTCCCTCAGTCGTACATGGCGGTAACCATAAAATTTTACACTTGCAACCTAAAGCTTCTACCCTTATCGAACTTTACCCCTGTTCTGTTTCTTACATCAGTAACTTCCTCTCCCTTATATCCCATTTCTTTGGCGTACCTTTGAAAATCAGTCACGAAGCTAAGCTTGTTTTCGTAATGCCCTACATCCCCCCCCCCATCCTCTCCCCGTCCACCACCGTCGTCCCATTTGACGATTCTCTTGCGAGTCGAGCGATCCATGCCTTAAGTAACTGCCTCGTAAAATTCTCTGTCGCACAGTCACCCTCGGCTCTGCACTTCTCGACAACCCCTCACATTTTATATAGGCATATAACCTAGCCTCACCATCCCTTACCATGTAGCAGTTCTCGCTCTGCCTCAACCTGCATCATCTCCTCTTGAAAAGTGCAAATGCAAAGTATAGCAATATAGCTCGTCTGTATGCACGTCGATCGAGCATGTGCAGTATTTACAGTTGAAGAGGAAAATGTTTCTTCCCCTTTTAATGTTCTGGGCGAGATAGTAAATTCGAAGATGGCGCCTCGGTCGTCGCTCCGCACGATAAAAATGTCTCGTGCGTAAAAGGCACCCTTTACCGATATTCCATTATTTCGAAATCCAGCTGCGGAAATCTCGAGTCGAGCATTCGGGAAAATTTAATCTGGCACGATGTAGCGCTACGCGAGTCGACGAGGATGGAGGTGAACAAAGGAGAGAGAGAGAGAGAGAGAGAGAGAGAGAGAGCGCGCGAGTGGGTCTACAAGGGTGGGCCGGGGAAGTGGGAAATTATGCAGATTAATTAAGGAATGGTTGAGAGTCGAGAGTGGAGAGTCAGTGAGAAGGGTAGCTGCTCCGCAGCCACTGGTAGGAATGAAGTGAAGAACAGAAGCGACGCAGAGGGGTGTAAGAAATCCAGGGAAGGCACCTCGAATGAGATGGTTTCGTTATAGGGGGTTGAGAAGTAAAATATCTAAGGAGCGACCTGGAAACTAGGCCGAATATGTAAACACTTTTGTAAATTGAAAATTAACCGGAATCACCCAGTTTCTTCTTTCCTATTCGCTCTGCGCACGATACTTGACTACGTTACACGTGCCTGTATATATATATACACACAATTGTATATAGTCAATACATGTCGAGCCTTTTGATTAAACGATCAAGCGCGTCCGTGACGTATTTACTTACGTTATAAATATATCATAATATTTGTCCAATAAATTTGTATGTATAAACATAATTTTCTAACGACATCCTTCACCTTTTGTGTTTCTTTCTAGGCATTCCTGGAGATGGGAGACGAGAATGCCGCAGCCACTATGGTGACGTATTACGCGTCGTGCGTCGCCCAGCTCAGAGGTAGAGCTGTGTACGTGCAGTTTAGCAACCATCGCGAACTGAAGACCGATCAGACCCACAGCAACGCGGTCAGTAGTCCCACAAACATCATCGCCAACCCGTCCAACGTCAGTATCATTATTCTTTTTATTTTAGTTTGCATTAGGCGACGCGCGACTTGCTCCTAGAGAATTGACGAGTGAACGAAAATCCAAACGAGAACAGTCGATACGTTCCCGGCCACGATTTTACTATCGCGAAGATTCTCGTGAACGCATGTAAAAATTTCTTTCAAGAACAAAAAAAAAAAAAAAACATTGGCCCAGACGTACCGATTTTATCGCTGCTTTCAGCTTGGAACGTTACATCTAGTCTAACCATGTACTGCTAGCATTTACTATATATTGTCATAATATTAAGTAGTCCAAAGCATAGAGACCAGCCGCGCGGCCTGGTTAATTAAACGTGTAGCATCCTCATTCACTTCACCCCCCCCTCTCCCTTCCCCCACCCGTAACCCAAACCACTGCCCCGGGTTGTTGTTAGATCGTCCCTCCTTCTCTGTCCTTTAACGTACACCGGCCCTGTCTGGTACCCCCCCCCCCCCCCCTTACCCCGATACCACCGTCGCACGTGTTTTCGCTTCGCCCCTCCCTTCGTCTTGTCACTGACCGCGTCAAGTCAATCTAAACACCCTCAACTCTAAATTTCATTATAATTAACGCAGCCATAATTTATGAACGTAAACCCCACGGCGAGAGTCCGTCGCTTCCACCCTTGAAGCGTCGCGACGCCCGACCAGTCTCTCTGGAGACATAAAGACACCCGTCTACACCACACACCTTGTATGCTTGCTACTTGTCCCGCCTGGTAACATACACGTTATATTCTATATACACAGACTTTACTATTTTTTTACCATCGCCGTTCATGCATGCTTGTAAATACACAGTATATATAGGTAGCGTGCGTACGTGTGTGTGTAATTATATATATATATATATATTTCGGCTAATTTATCCGACGGATGTGACGTAATATTCCCATGAGGAAACTCGACTCGAAGCGATATCCTCGTCTCTATCTAAAAGTTGAACTAATAATAAAAAAAAAATATAGATACAAATAAATATGCAAACGTCGTACTGAACGTACGTGCACGTCCGACGTTTGCGGCTTCCACGTCATTCCGATATTAACTGCCGTCGCCATTGCTTCTCCTGAGGCTACTTGCACGGGTTACCGACTTATATACGTATATAGCAAGTACTGTCAACCGCGTCGTGGATACTGGCCCATTTTCTTCGGCTCTCCCATGCTTTTCCTCGTACCTCGTGCAAATACTGGGCTTTACTCTCGTGGAGCAGTGTATTTCATTTTACGTATGCACCTCGTATGTATAACGTGTATTGGTTTATATTAGATACGTTAGGGCAAGCGTATGTGCCGTATGAAGATCTGTTAGAATATTTACACTGTATATACCTTGTATGTATATGTATACATATCAAGGGGGTACGGAGTAATCTTGCCGTTGCTAAGTTCCACCTCTCTGCTTTTCTGGATCCACGTGATCCTGTGACGTAAATATACGTGTATATACATATATTTTTTAACGTGGCGTTACAGAGCTGGAGGGAAGTCCGTCTAGGAATGACCGAAAAATAAATAAATAGGACTTATCAAGTCGAATAGTGGGCTCGGTGGCACAGTGGCAAGTGCTCGGCTTGGCACTGCGAAGGTATCGGGTTCGATTCCCGATCAGAATTCCTAATTTTTTTTTCGGAAATTTCTAGCGCTCCCTGGCGACCCTCGGACAAATTAATTATAATGGGTGGATCCGGGCAACCCGTTATAATATATATATATATATGATGTACGGATTGATGCCTGGGTTCCTTATATCAGATATACTTTTCTCTTTTTTAATTCTTTATTTATATCGACATCTGTATAGCTACTTTTCGTTTTTCGATCGAAGCGATACACTGACACGATCTCTATTCACACACTCGCGCTTACGTGGGGCGACGGAAGGGGTGGCCACTCTCCAGTCCCTTCGTAAAATCTTATAAAAGTTTGCATGAATTATTACTCAATACTTTTCCGATAATTTGTAAAAAAAAGTCGAAACAGACGGTATGGGTTACACACGAGAGCCTTTACTGTATTTACTTAACGTTTCGAGTACTTTCTAGTTGAGTACTAAGAGAGGGGTACTTTACGTAGTCAGACGGCAAAGTCGATACTCACGTTCCTGTACTCGATTACCCTGCTTACTTATTCCTAGTTGATTTTAGGCCGCGGGCAATTTTCCCTCGTGAAATCAAACCAACGTTAAACACGATCGCTTACCAAACACACGCGTCACTCCTTCGTACTTCGGAAGCTCGTAGACACTCGACGTCCCGGTGTGTGTCTCTAGTGATTCCTAAGGGATATATGCACGACTTAACAAATGGACGCTTTTTTAGCCTCGCCGCGACGCCTAAGAAAGTCATCGCCATGAAAGCTTTAAAGGGACCGAGGATGATGAGGAGGGACGGGCGGGTTGTAGGAGACTGAGGGTTGATTTTTAAGCAAAACGACAAACTCCAGCCTAATGGCATCTCGTACGTTATCCCTTGAAGCCTGCAGAGAAAACCCCGATAGTCATTTAGCAATGTTACACTCACAATTTTCTAGGTTATACGTACTCTGAACGTTTTTGGTGATTTTTACCCGTGTCGCAGCTATCTGGGGCGTTAAGAATATTAATAGCGTGGGGATATTCATGCTAGGGAATTATGGCTAACGTGAACAGGAACGAGGAGCTGTTTCTTTTGGAATATTTCTTATCGTTGACGTTTCGATGCCCGTGTATATCTATATACGTATGTTTTGTCTACGCCTGTCGACTGTTGCCATCTGGCGGCGAAGCGAGGCGTTTGAAATTCAGTGAGATCGAAATTCTACCTGGATATAGAGGGGACCTTCGTTAATTTTGTGCGCGAGAACAAAGGCCCTGACTGTGTTCTCTCTTACGGTTGCACGTTGCCGAGCGGAAGCGAGGCAGACACCTTTATTAAAGACGTTAGAACGTAACGTTTAAGCCGACGGTCGTGAACCCGCAAATTAGACTTTTTGCTCGGCATCCACGTTGCGGCGCGCCTCTACATTGTTTAGTAATTAATTTACCTTGGCGTTCCGTAGCATCTATAACAGCGGATATACACGCGTAGTCCGTAATGCTACGGTAACCTTACCTTTTTACGTTATAGACGGCACGAAACTTAAACTTCGAATCACGTAGAACGTTGCGTGACGTATAGCTGAAAAAAGTTGACGCTGCTCGTAAAGGTAGCTACGAAATATTTGGCCCTTCTTATTCTTCTCTCTCTCTCTCTCTTTCAAATGCACTTCGGGACGCGGTCAAATGCAAAAGTGCTCGAGCGATATTGCGGGTAACATTGAAAATTGAAAGGTTCAACTACGCCGAGTAACGTGGCGGCTACGTATAAATGGCGAAAAGCCGAGTGCGCGTGTGTAGTTTTGTATATAAATAAATAGCTTCTGTCGCTGATATAAAAATCGTGCTGCACGCGCTACTATTTTACATTGTGTACCAACGGGCAGGTGTACGCGCTCTAGATGTACCTTGGAAAGAGAATAGAGAAGATATGTAGCAATAACAATTTCTTCAAAATTCCTTGAATTCGCGAAGGCGTGTAACCCGACTGTCTCTGAGATACTTTGCTTTTCTTTTTGTTTTACCTTCCACCTGCCTAACCCGACCCCTCGTTTCATTCCGCGTACTTTACATTCTTCGACGAGCTTATCTACGGAGAAAAATATGAGACATTTTGTTGGTACGCGCGTACGTATATACACGTGCGTAGACGATCGTCAGGACGTCGCGACGCCGTCTCCGTTTTATCGTAAAAGTATCTTAATAGGATTTCGACGGGCGGACAGCGAGCCCGAAAAAAAATTTTTTTTCTGCTTCTCGTCAAATTTCATTTTCGAATCTGTCAAAGTAAAGTAATCGATGCCAGTAAAAAAAAATAATAAAAATGAGTGGGTATGAGTCCCCCCACTCCCTCCCGCTATTTCTCCACTCCTTTTTTAGACATGCTACTGAAGTTCGTTTGGTAGGGAGACGCATTGGAAATTACATTGAGAAAATACACTTTTGTACGAAAAAGTGGGGAGGCAATTGTAGAGGTGCGTTCATGCGTATCGCTTGGACTGATAATTTATGAAAAGCGTCCAAGGTGTCTTTGGATGAAATATTTGGAGTGTTTGCGGAAGTCGCGGTAAATCCATCGGATAAAGATGTTGCGGTCGTAAAATGGCGCGAGGGTCGCTAGTCAAGGATTTCACGTTGGAGCACCGAGGGTAAAATCTATTTTAGGGAAATATGCATCAAGTCAAGGGGGTGTCCAGGTGTTGTTCGATTTATGGGAAAATAACCATAAATGGTTATTTTTTTTTACCGCGTGGCGCTCGGCGCTTTGCGGTGTCAACGGCGAAGGTTCCTCCACGTAGGGTATCGATGGGGATGAAAGTTTGGGTCTCCCTGCGCGCCACAGGAGTGGAGTTAGCCCCCGTGTATACATCCATAAAAACTACCCAGCATCCCATAACGGTACGATATAACCCTGCTTTATATCGGCACTGTACGACATCCACTTTCCATTCTCGACCGGAACTCCCGTCCACACGTGTCGATCTTTTTGTCGCGAGAGAGCGGAAGTGCGTATCAGGGCGATTGTATATATATGTATGTATATATATATATATATATATATATATATATATATATAAGGAAAGGATAGAAGCACAAACTACACTCTGATACTCTGCGAGATAAACGGGATGTCCGGCACTATCAAAATCGTTCAGGATATACTGGATGAATCAAAATATCCCCTAGATTTATAGGGGATGAATAATGATGACTAAAAAAAAGAAATAATAAAACTGCCTTTAAGTCATACCCATCCTTCGTCTCGATGACTTGATAATATTCAAGAGATGCATGGACCACGTCATCTTTGCGCACCCCCACGGCACCGTCCACAGAATCTCATAAAACTTGAAATGCAATTAGTGTTTGGTTATGAGGGTTGTGAAAAAAGGGGGCCTGATTCCAGGCAGTGGGCGATTGGTACTTGGCAAAAAAAGTATCCAGCATCCCTCGCGCTCCCAACACTGCTGACACAAATCTTCAATCAAGGGATTTCAGCATTAGAATGCGCGGCGCGTTACGTTCACCCTGGGGCTCTGTGAAATTCCACTTTTCTCCGGGTTCCCTTCTCCTTGCTCTTTCTACCCTCTAGATCGACTACCCACTACACCGCTACGAACCCCTACGTCCAAAAGTAGTATCAACCCCACCCTCCAACCCCTATCCCACCGATCCTCTACACCCACCCTACCCGGTAATTTGGGCATTGTTCCGGCCTCCGCCACTCCGTGCCGCACCTCTGCACCCCCTGCCAGCTTTCGCTCTACACTTAATAATTAATATCTATGCAGAACCAACCCCTAGCCTCCCGGGTAGGAAGATGCTCCTCTTCCTTCAGTCACGGCGTGAACCGTTTTCCCCATCTTTGGGATATCTACGTCTACCCCGGGATCCATTACGCCATAGTCACATCTACCCCCTAGTTAATTGTTGTTCCAACTACCACTGTGGTTCACCAAGTCAAGCCAAGACAAAGGGATGAACTCGGACGGGTTTATACCACGATTTGAAAAGAATATAATCCACTACGTTATTTTGAGAATTTCGGCGAGGGCCGAACCCTGCCTATATATTCAGGGTGGGTCTACTTCACAGCTCATCTCACTGCTCTGCATGCTTCTCGAGTGCCTACGCTATCTCTCATCCAGACTCCCGGGTTCAATTTCCAATCCTGCGGGAGAGACCGAATGATCTCTGGAAGAAAAGGAACGACGAGTAGCAGTAAGAGCCCAGGATCGAGTCAATTTCCTGTATTCTTTCGTGCATAGTCCCGGGGATCCTCCCTTAGGGTTTCTACCCTTCACTTCTTATCGCTATAGCCCCTACCTCCTCCCCTCCCCCCACACCCTGCCCACATTCGCCTATCCGCCGAATTTTTTCACGCGCACTGACTAATCGTATTGGCCAAGTTTCGTACGAGGTCGATCTTAATGAAGCATCGTTAAATGGCGGGTGGGCGAGGGGGGTAAGAATGTGTTTAATCAAGAGGGTGTCTGAGGGAGAGGTAAGACGACTCTCGGGAAGTCTCCTAGACAGATTTCTCAAGTACAATGGCTATCACGACTTATGCTTCCCCCCTAGGTCTCCAAGTAGACGATCCCTTATCCCAACCTAGGGGTTGCAAGCTCAGCGGTCTCACGTTTTAAGTCTTTTTCCTGGTCCCTCGTACTGCTCCTCGCTCCTCCTTTTACTTCCAGAGATGATTCGGGCGTACGGCGAGGCCGGTTAGTTGCGCCTGCTTTTACCGTGTTGCATCTTTGAAAAAGATCTGATGTACACCGGTGCACAGGAGCCCGACAATGGCACATTGTTATTCGGACCTGGCAAAAGAGCAGATGGGGGTGTCGTGTCTTCGCCAGGGGTAGCTGGCCGCCTTCGCGACGCTACCACGGTGGCGCGGCCAAGATGGCGTAATATTTTTAATGGAGGGTGTCTTGAGTGATCTACGACGTCGCATTGTTTCTCCGTGACGCGTCATATATTACTTGCCCTCCTTTCATATATCCCCCTTCCCCACGTTCCCCATGCTTTCTTTATTTTTTATTTATTTATTTCATCTTCCCTTCGAAATCTTCCCACCTCTTTGTTTTTTTATCCCATTCAAATTATCCCGCGAAATTCACTTTCACCCCCCCCCCCTCCTCTCCCCTACTGATAAGGATCCCACAATAAATTTTAAAATCGCGACTGAAAATTGCGTTAAGGGCGCGAGTAGCTTGCACGTTCTTCGGGGCGAGTAATCTGCCGTGAGTAAAATCTATGGGATGTAGATACGTGTCCCGTAAAGAGCAATGGGCTGTTTCCTTATGGGGTCTGTAAAAACGAAATAGGGGTGGATAATCGCTGCAAGATGGAAGCCTATAAATTTTCCGTTTAAGACTTTCACAGAGTAGCATTTAGGCCAGTTTCGCTTACATGAAAACTCTGCTTCTTTATAGAATTTCCTAAGCCCAAACTCTTCTCGTTTCGTTCCTCTCTCTCTCTCTCTCTCGCTCTCTCTCTCGCTCTCGTTACCGGCAGCATCCCAGCCATTTCGCTTTCTCTTAACGAGTTGCTAACAAAGTTCATTGTTATCGCTGTTCCTGTATTCCACCTTACGCTTTCTACTAACTACGTTCAGTCTGTCTTGTCTTTTGTTTCGGCTACCGCTTTTCCTATTTTACCTCACGGTACACTTCAGTCTGATTCACAGCGATACGCGTACGCCTGTCCTTAGGGTTGCGGGTCACCCGCACTCGCTCGAGAGTCGAGAAAAAGGTGGAAACTGATAAAGACTGATTCTTACGAGTAGATTCAAAATCGCTACCAGCCTGCTCGCTATTACATTCGTGTTCGCTACTCCATCATTTTGACGTGCGCGAATCCCTTACAACGATTCACGATAAGCGGCATCTCTTTGGCTTTCTCGCTCTGCTGCAACGAGAAAACAAGAAAATCATAACCGTAGAGAAAAATGTATAAACGCCCGCAAATCTGTACGAGGTCTATAGAAATTTTTTTTCAAAGCAATTTTTACGTTTTCGATAATTTTACGTAGTTTTGAAAAATTATCTTTTTTTTTTTCTTTCTTAACGCAGTACTTTTCTCTTTTTGGCAATTGGACAGTCAACGGTTACTGTTTTATTGTATTATCTTCGAGCTCACGACGTTCGACTAATGCATTCGCTTGAACTACTGATTTCTTTATTTCCACTCTTGACTTTTCTTCTTTTCCCCTTTTATTCTTACTCGTCCCTTCTCTTCTTTCATTCGTACTAAATTCTCACAACGTCTAGCACTTCGCGTCGACTTGGTTTCGCATTGAGGGCGCCGCGTTTTTCCCAGCAAGCCGCACGAGGGGAACAATTGATAAATTGGAACTCGAATCCACTTCACTGAAGCGGATTCCGTTAGATTCTCTTATGGAGGATGAGTGTCAAGCTTTGTGCATCGTTTTTACAGGAAATTGCCGTCTCCATTATCGAAGGAGTCTCCGTCGTAACTTTCAAGTAGAAGCAATAGATACACAGCAACGGCAACATAGCGAGTATCCATGACCGTGAAATAAAAAAGTTACTATAAACTCACTATACGACATTATATAATTTTATATCACTTACCTTCTTCTTCTTTAAACCTTTATCGCTTCCAGCTCGTCCCATTCATTCCTACTTATTGCCATGTTCCGTCCAAGAGAATTCTGTGCGATTAGAAAAAAAAAAAATATTTCTACCCACCATTTTTTTTTTTAACCTTTACTTTTTCCCTACGGTCTCCCTAGGGACATTCAATATGTAAAGATACACAGCGAGCATTGCTCGATAATACTAAAAATACATGCAGCCACGGTCACTCGATATTCTCAGACAAGGCCATCTTATATTCCCTAGGGTCACCTTAATATTCAAATCCTGCACAGTTTCCCGCCTTATGCTGGTCCAACCGTGCAAGCGGCTGAATTTTTATTTCCATCCATGTTTATCAGTCAGCACTGGCGAAGACTCGTGAGTTTCAGTACACCTTACTGTAAGCCCCATACCAAGGGACATGGGTTTTTCTTACATAACGCTCGACCACCAAATGGTTTGGGTCTGTGCTAACCCCCCTCCCACCCTCCTCCAAGACTTTTATGAACTTTCATCCGGCACATAACCCGACTTAGCCGACGTAATAATAAAGCAATAAACGCCGCATACTCCCTCCCTTATACATATATGTATACAAAGTACACAAGCACATAAGCCACCCTTACCTTTACCCCAAGTACCAAACGATTGAATTTGAAAATACTGTACTGCTTCTACAACCCATATATCCCCACAGCCAAGATACAGTTTATATTATATTCTATGAAATATAAGTGGCTCTGATCCAACCAGTACAGTCTACTGCATATAACTAAACCCTCCAATTCTCTCTTGCATAACAATTTATCAAACCAACCACTCAGACTCGGTCCATTCCAACAAAATAATTAATACCTACGAATATCTTCCACTCCGGAATTTACAAGTGGTGTCTATTGTTTCGATTTTACCTGAGATCCATCTTACAGCTAAGCCCTTTGTAAACATCCGGTCGCTCATCGGTTGGTTAATTCCTTTTCTCGCGCGAGTTGTTCACGTTATTTATCTATGAAAATTCGAAATTCTTCCCTTCTACGCGAAACACCCTTATTTTAATCCAGCGGCCAAGTCGAGCACGTAAAAAAAAAAATAATCCCGGCGAAATATTTTTCTACAAAAATATCATTCGTTACCCCCCCTCTCTCTACCTCATACACAGGCGAATAATGTACCTATTCAAATTGCATCATACGTACAAACGTGCATTATTCTCCAAGCTCCGTAAACTAGTAAACAATAACGTTGAAATAGCTGGAGACATCGAATTAGTTGTACGACCCCAGCTAATTGTTCGTATGAGGTTGGTTTGGGGGGTTGTTCTTATATATACATATATACTCGCCATTGTTTAATCTAATCGCTAGTCACAAATAATGAACTAGACTCGTTGCCAAAAAGCTTAGCAATTCTCTATACAGTTTATTTTCCACCGACCTATCGGTCCCTTGGAACTCGTAGATACTTTCACGTTGATTATCGCGCCTTGGGTACACGTGGCTGTGCGCTTGATTAACCCAACACACATACGTTTCCCGTATTTACCACCCCTATCAAGAAATTTTTCTTCCAGTTAAATTAAGGGAAAGGCAATGCTCGGAGTGTCTATAAATCAGGCTTTCTCCCGTATCGATAATGTAACGCGGTGTTACTTTTTCCCCCTCCCCTTCCCACCCCTTTCTTTTTTTAATTCAATCCGCACTTGATCCACGGGCTTGAATTCCCTCGTGCCTCGAGTAAACTACCCCTGCGGCATCAGATGGGTATCCATTGGAGCATGAGACAGACAAGCTACCCTCTTACGTTCAGTATCTACACTGATAACAGTGCTCTGCCTTTATCTTACCTATATCCGTCTCTCTCATTCGCACCAGCGGGTCCCTTCTTACGCGAGTCTTAAAATAACTCACCCCCCTCCCATCTGTCTAAAATCACTTTACGAGAGACACAGTAACGCGTTAGAAATACAGCGTAAGGTTTTACCAACGAGGACTTTATTTATCCGTACGGATATTCCTGCTTCTTCTTCTTCTTCTTTTTTATAATTTATTTATTTTCCATAATTTATCGAATCTCACCGGAAACTCGCATCCCTCGTGCCTTTTCGCTTCAACCACGTCCCACGACATCACTGCCTCCATCTTATATTTACACTTTCGACTGTACCTCTAGTTACGGACGTATCAGCAATCAAGCACCTACCATTATGCAATAAGCAAACTGACGTCATACACCTAAGTACTGTACATTACCATAATCTCGCGTTCCAACTGCGCTCTAACTATTACCTATTCAGGTACGTATCTTCATACCCTGGGGCCCCGTATCTCGAAATATTCTTTCCTAATTTACATGTCCAGCTGACTCGCGGCAGACGACTCGCAGTTTATTCTGCTTTAATCGGGAGGTGCAATTACTGTAAGACGTTTGAGGGATGATTTTAATGTATAAGGGTTGGTGGGTTATGCAAATACTCGATTGGCAAAGTCCAGGCATTATTTAACCAATATGCTAAATGCAACGGCGAGCCAAGGTAACAGAGGGTGAGTTAGAGTAAAGTGACGCGAATACTCAACGAGTAGAATCGCCAGGGACGGTACGTCGGGACGTCTCGGTCCTCGTTTGTAAAGTATCCACTCGAAAATTTTCGCTCGCTCAAAGTACCAGACTGCGAAGCGTTTTAATTACAGTGGCAGTTTGCGCAATTACCGCAAAATTCTTCTCGATAATTTCACTTGAAAATACCTTCCGCTTAACGGACGGTTATACGAGTTAATTTTCAGCATCGGTCATTTACATTTCTATTAAGCTTTTAAAGTTACGTGTACCTTAATTCCGGATGTTATTCCCGGGCTGAATTCAGTAGGTGGGATTAAGATTTAGGGTGCGGGGCGCGGCGGGAGAGGGGGAATTTAGGCAGCGGAAATTTTTAATACAAACTTTATCCCCGTACAGTCTGAGACGTAATTTTTTCTTGTCGCTCTTACAATCAATTAACTTGAATTAAGGTAATTTATTAATTAGACATTAGACACGTTAACTCGATAAGAGATACTTTTAGACACGTTCCTTTTATGGGACAGGATAATACATTTTTCTTTCTCTTTCTAATAACGAGCCACTCGCAGCAGCAGCGTTCTTCCGTGTAAAAGACTCTACTACCAAGATGGACAATTTACGTTTAACGCGTTTAACTTTATGTAGCGCTAATTGGGCCGAACGAATCGGTATGAACGTTGAAATTAATCCGGGCTGTCTCGATGGCGCCGCGAAGACTCGCGCCGTCGACGCGAATACGTAGCCGTCTCGTTTATTAGTCTAATTAATTAGTATGCCATAGACTGTGCTCGTAAAAGCCAACGTTCGAACTCGTGTATTAGTCTTAGACGACGAAACCGTATTCGGTCGGGAACGTAACTACGCGAATCATGGTAAATCTTGTTATATCGATATACGAGCTTTTCATTGCCAATTTTCAGATAGTTATCGCGAGCGTCTTATACACGCGCGAGTCTCGATACGAAAGCTTCGCGATAAATCACGACGTATGACTTAATGCAAAATATAAGACCAAATCATTGATCCTCCATTCTCCAAGCCTCTTGAAGTCATCAGACACGATGCAACCGCTGCAACTGTAACCGAGTACTGCAAGTGGGGCAGTACGAGTTTAAGCCATGATTATTTTCCAACAACTACCGATGACCCAACACGAGCTACTGGGGTCGTCGGGCAAGAATTGCGGGAAAACTCAAGTCCGTCGGGATGTCGTTAAAAAAACGGATTGAGGATGTCGTTATGAAAACTTTCGAGGTTAGCAGTCAACGGGTCCAGGGAGGCTGCGAGTAAGCTCGACAGCGGCTTGCAAGAAAATCGTACGGGTAATTCTTTGTTGCCGTGCATAAAGATTGTGCATACTAGATGGGCGAAGCATCAAAGGAGCACAAGGGCTTGTCGGTGGCTCAATGGGGATGGTAGGGATTGACGTAAGGCTAAGGGTAGGATCTATCAGGCTGACTAAACAACACAGAAGTTTCAGGTACAAAGTTTCCCTCGTGTCTTCACGCTGTTTAATATCCATTGTCTTCCTGAAAGTTTATAGTAGCTGTTTGCTGCACCCTCCCCTCATTTCTCCTCTTCCCCCTCCCTCCCTCATATAACACTGAATTTCAATCGTACAGGTCGTTTCACATTTTCCTATTCGTTTACGGCTTCTTGCGAGCGTGCCGGGCGCACTTTACCCTTTTACGAGACTGTCGCTGGAATCGTATAGCAGGATAGTATAGATGGGTACCCATCTACCCTAGCACTAACCAAGTACCCACCCCTAGACGGTACCTAACTTTACCGAAGGATGTATATACGTATAAAGCAGGTACCGGATCCACGGTGGAACCGATTCAAATCCCAAAGGCAATCGGGGTTGTTTCGACGTTTTCCCGTAACACGTTTTGCCGCTTTCTTTCTCGCTACCCTCCCACTATTTATTTTGGCTCACTCTTTTTTTTTTATCCTCGTTTCGCTTCGCGTCACGCGGACTCGATCTACCCCTGAGAGATTTAATCGGCAAAAGCGCCCCGGTCCGTAGGAACGTTGGAATCCGAAATACGGGAGGTGTGCGCTAATTGAACTTCAATATTAACAACGTGCGCAACCCCCTGTCAGGGGTGGTTGGTTGTTAGATGCTCGCTAAAGCTGGAGGATGCTAAGTAACATCTTGTGTCGGAGAACTAAAAAGAATAACAGTAAGAAGACATATAGTATATGTAACACACACATATATATATATACATACGAAAGAAAGTTAGGTAGGCGAGTCAGACAGCAAAGGCCACCTTTTCCCGTATTGTCGTATTAAAAATTCAGCAGCTCGAAATTGGACGTCGTGCGTAACAAAAACAATGCCATTAACCCCTGTTTCTGTTGCTCCTATTTCCGGTGGTTGTTAGTTGGTTGTTACATACAGGCGCAGTATAAGCTCCGTACTATGTGTGTGTATCAGCATCGGTGTTCCACACTCTCTGTCTCTGTCTCTCTCTATCAAACTCACCATTTCTCTGTATACGTAGACACGTGCAAAATTGTGCCTACCATATGCGGCAAATACATAGCATCGAATACGCATAACGCATCGCAACCGCCGTTGCACCCGGAATGTATCGATAATTTAGTTTGAAATCGGCGGTCCGTTTGCATAAACGCTCGGGCATTGTGTTCATTTCAGAATGACTGCATTGTTTCCTGGCTTTTATCACTAAGCCCTTTGACTGTCCGTTTAGCGAGTCGCAGCTTTGTTACTCTCTGTGGCTCGTCCCACTGTAACTGACGTGCAGCAGACCCAGGCGCATGTTACACATACATAATGCGTCCGGTATGGTCGTAGAATAAAAGAAAAAAAAAAAAAAAAAGGATTTCAACCAAAAGTTTTATTAAGCGTCCGATTAAGAGAGCAAGTACGGTTTTACGGTTTTTAAGGGATGAAAATTATATACGTACGAAGGCTGGAGACGACACGAGTCTCGTACAAGCTTCGTTATATTCTCTCTCGAAGGAAACTACACGTGGTCCCTTTTCAAAGTGCTTTGACAACCCTTAGATTCGCACAAGATTAGGTATAGGTATAAGTACGTTAGTATCTTGGCGAAGAAGGGTAACTACGTGAAGCAGTTGTAAAGGATTGCAAATAGCCGACAAGCATTATTGGGGTAGTAAGAGAGGGGGGTGGGGGGTAGATGAAGGTTCAGGTAAGACACGAGTTCAAAAAGTTCTTTACAGTCGATTTAACGACCGAGACAGCTTTTCCACCCACTCTCCCCCCTCTACTCCCTCTTCCAGCCTACTCTTTACACGCTCACTCATAGTCGACTCTCGCTACAGCCGCGCGCTCCGTATAGTCGCGTTTCCCCTTAGGTCTCTTTCTAAGCTATCGTGACAAGAGGGGAACCCACCCCCCTCTCTTATATGCTTCTCAAGGCGCGTGGTACCCACGCTTCGTCGAACGCTCGTTCTGCTAAAGTGCAGTAGGGGCTCTCCGTAATATCACTCTCTCGTTAGTTGTCTCGTCCCAGAGACCCGGGTACGCGATCATACAGAGACTCGACTGTAATATCATTCGAAAAGGAGACGCGCGCGTTAAACGATAAGTGATTGCCGTAATTCGTGAAGAGACGTCGTCCTCTTAGTCTTCGTCGTCGTGTTAGTTGTCGTTATTCCTTCGTGTACCCATCTTCCTCCTCCACCACCACCACCACCACCACCAGCATATACAGTCATGTTTCGTTGCTCCTCTGGGTACAAGATTTACTACCCCTCCCATCTCTTCTTACTCCCCTTCCTCTTTTTATCCCTCGATCCCTCGACGTGGAATCGTAGCAGCCTGCGTCGTATTCGACGGCGAGTCGGTTGTTAATCTCGACGTGGTTACGGCTGCCGACGCACCTGACGACGACGGCGTCACGTGATCGAAATGACAGAAGAAGCTTTTGGGAACGAGATGTCCCGTGGGGAGGATTTCAAGTAAATTCCACCCACTGCTGAGTACCCGCACCTATGTATATATTTTGCTAGCTACACTCTCCGCTTCCACCCCCTCCCGTCACCGAGAAACTCACGAATCTTCTTACAACAGCCTACCAGTTTCATTAGGCTAATTAATGCCTCTTACTCATTTTCGTATCTTCGTCGTTTCATTACTACCCTACGTTTCATCTTGTCTTTTATCTTTTACTCGCTCATCCATTTACTTTCTCATGGTTCCTCTTCTTCCTCATGCGCCTCGGCCTTCTTTCATATCTCCGACTGTTATTTCGCTCGGCCTCTTTCTAACTAGGTAAATGCCCCTCTACGTTCTGTATTGACGTACCTGTTGGAGAAGCAATAAAGTTCATACCGAAATACCATCATCGTAAGCTAAACTAACAGCTGCTGGTCGTACTTTTCATTTATCGTGAATTTTCAAATTTATGAACTGACATGCTCAATGTATACGTGTACCTTACATACGATACGTACGATTTATTTATACATAAAAGCAATGCAGTAAACCCGAGTCTAAGTCGAATATCTACTTTCAACCTACAAGTATAAGATATTAGGTTGAAAGTTGATTTTCGATTGCGACACTGTAAGATATTCCAATTGTAAGTCTCCAGGTGAACTTTCTCTTGTCTGTTGAACGGCGACGGTGGCGCCGCTACGCGGTCTTATTTGACAACGTAATTAGCGAGGATCGTCGAAAATGCTCGTTCACAGAATCCTTTCTATTTTCGCCGCCTATTAGATATCCACCCCTTGTACGAAATACGATAAGGGTCCGTACTGCGTTTCGGTAATGAGCGTAACCCCTACCGTCTCTCATTATTCTACAAATTATATATATATATATATATATATATATATATCTTTTTTGGAGTACTTATGCCTAACAAAGGAAAGCAGGAAACAACGAAGATTTTGCAATCTCAGGAAGCTACTGCTTGTGCCCGGTATTACGGGCACTTCGAGCCGTGGAGAATAACGATCGCCATAGCGGCTCTTTTATTTCGCAAAACGTTCGGCTCTCCCTTCTTTTCCTTATGGGCGAGCGCACCTATACCCACCTTCCCTAGGTGGTACCTTTTACCTAACAACGGTACCAACGTAGGGCGTAGGCCCATCTCCGTAGCGACTCACGCGGTTTCGTTTAATAACCCAATATTGTCCCCGGCCATTACTCTTACTTATAAAGTATAATGGCCGTCGTTTTTACGCTTAATATGCTCCCAATTTGAATACTTAGCCTCCCCTGCAAGCTGTCCGCTTACTTGCACGTTTTACCTACTCGTTTAGTTGCGCACCAACTCACTCTCGTTAATGCTCAGTGATAACGTTATCAATTATGATTCACTTTGTGAATACCGTTGCCTTAACACGTGGCTAATAAAGAAATTAGTTAGCGATGGATTCGTCGATGATTTATTATTATAACATTATATATATTATTTTTATATCTTTAAATCAATAAATTTCTGCGGCAATTTTTTTCTCTCTCTCTCTCTCTCGCTCGTTCCTGCTCCTTCTACTCTGATATCACGACGTTCACTTCGCTACGTGAAAATATGTCCTGTCGATCTCGACGAGAAATACGCTGCTCGATAATAGCGAATTTGCCCGAGCTTCTTTCTTTCTCGCATGAATGAAATATAAATCGAAAGAAAAGGCAACTTTCTTCGATAATAGCTTGCGTGTGTCGTTCGCCGGTCTCGGCTATGGAAGATTGGCTGAATTCGCAGATGGGAGAAAAGCGACAAAGTCAAAAAACAATAGACGCGTTTGATCGTGCGGTAGAGAGAAAGAGAGAGAAAGAAATATTTATGAATAAGGAAAAAAAGAATATTAAAAAAATATATAAGAGAATTTATATTTATAACTTTTTCTAACTCTGTTACAGAACACGAATGCCCAGGCGGCGCTGCAGGCAGCGCAGGGTCAAGGTGGCCAAGGCCAAGGAGGTGAGACCCAGGGAGGTCCCAATACCGTCCTTAGAGTCATCGTCGAGCACATGATATATCCCATCTCCTTGGACATACTATACCAGGTGAGTCTGTCTTATCAACTATATCATTGACTTTGATAAGATTCGCAATAACCTCATCCCTTCGCCTGTATAGTTTAATGCTGTATAAATTCAGTATCGGGGATTCCCCTGAATTTCTACTTATCCGTGTTCTGTATAAAAATACAAGACCGCCGATGTCGCAACTCTGTATACGAAAGGTCAGGATAGGCTAGAAGCATCCCTTAAGAGACAACGTATAAAGGCTTTATATAATGTAGTAACACTGGATACACTCTATCTATACGTAGGAACAGCTTTCCGTAAGAGCCTGTATAATATGTGGAACAGCAGGGCTTGTTAGTTAGCCAACCGGGATAAGTATTTGTAGCCGTCATTACGTGCGAGGGATTCGGGTAGGAGGGTTTTGCGAGGATCCCAGGGGATTCTGGGATAACAGGATAACGGGAGTGCTTCCGGTTTGAGTTGAGTGGCCTATGCATTTTTAATATGCAGTCCAACGTTACACGAATATATACGCCAACCGGAACTGGTCTTACCAGCAGTGCGCGGTACGAGCTCCTACGTCTGCGACAATATCTCTATGAATATATTTATGTACAATGTGGCGAATGGGTAGCCCCTTGACGTCACTTCCACCCTTATACGTTCTCTGATACATTGCACTACAATCCAACTGATAAATTCGTTGAACGTTAAAACTTTAATGGTCAACTTGATAATTGAAAAGTATCTGATTAAAAGTTAATTGAGCTCAGCGGGTACTGACGGTACTTTGGAATTAAGAGTTAGGGGTAAGCGCGAGGGTGAAATCACCAGAGGAACTAAGGGTAGGTTAGAGATTTCTTAAGTATACCTATTAGGTAGTACGGAAGACGGGTAAGCCGTTAATGGATCGGTATGGTATAAAGAAAAAAAAAATATATATATATATATATCACGCTTAGACCAGCTGGACCCATCTTGGAGGCTGTTTTTAGTACGTCTTTGGTGCATCGTTACGTAAGTAGACTTAAAGATGGGTGGAACGTGTTTTCTTAGGTCGATGTAATCAGCTGGAAAGATTAGGCAACCTAAGCTCCAAGTTAAGTTGGTAGTGCTGGTCAGAAGATCCCTTTGGTCCTTTCCATTCTCCCTTGACTGTCTCATCTGCCTCTTATCCCGGTCCAGCCTGTAGGGTGGACTGGGCTACTTTTCTGGAAGGAGATGCCTTAGGTCGTTCTGCAGGAAGTGGTGCAGTTGCCTAACCTAACCTATGCGTATAGTCTGGTTCGTCGTAGCTAATGCCTGGCGTGTCTCCCTTACCTGGGGATTATTATCGAGTCGTCCTAATCCTACTTAACCACCCTCGTCCTACGTTGTGGAATCATCCTCGGGGAATATGGTACCTGGTGCACGTATGCCGTGTAACGTGAGTTTAGATGGAAATTGGACTACGGTGTTGTAAGCAGCGAGAAGGTTAAATAGGTCGTGAGATAAGGGATCAACTTTGAAGGATTGAAAGTGGCGGGAAATTTGAATTTAAATTTTAATAATTCGTGCTCGACTATCTTGACGACTTCACGGTCTGCTTTAGCCCGGAACGTTCTTTCGCTCGTTTCTGTAATTTTCTTTTTTTTTTTTATTTGTCCTTTATTTTTCTCCCTCGTTCCTTCATTCTCTTTTTATTTTGTCTCTTTCTCTCCTCTTTCTTACTTTCCCCTCGGCCATTCTCTTTATTCGTTTCCCTCGCGGAAAACCTCACGCTCTGATTAACCAACCGGGTTTCTCTAACCCCGGACGTCATAACGTTAATTTATATCGTCGTGTTTTCTTCTTAAAATCTTTTTCGAGATTTAACTTTACGACGAGCGCTCGCGCTAAATGCCGAGGCTGAAAGTTTGCGTCGGCCAAGAGAAAGAAGTGAATATGACCAAGTTTAATGGTTAGGTTATCAGAGTTAGGTACGAGAGCGAGTGAGATGGCAAAATGGTATGTGCGAGTATCAGATGATGACGATCAGGTTTCGCACTAACGAAACTTTGTAATAGAAGCAACGTAGTGTAAGTGGTTTTTGAGTAACTCTTAAATTTTAATAGCACCTTTAAAGCCCAAGGTTCCAGCGAGCTAATATTATGAAATAGCAGGAGCCCCAGGTGAAGCTAAACAGTTTCTCGAGGCTGGGTACATCATTTCGTCCCTTGGTACAATTCTCAAAAATTTAAATTTCTCGTTTGCGAAAGCACCGAGTAATTCTCTATGGTTGACGTAATGATTTTTTCAAAGGAATTACACACTCAACTAACCAGACGTCCGTCCTACGAAACATCCCTCCTCGTGCTACTGGCTCCTCCCGTGGGAGACGTGGGAACCCATTAGCCAACTGGCACCTGGTTATTTTACATTTTGTTTGACGCAGCAGCTTGCTGTAAATTCAAAGCCCGCGTGTGTGTACCAAAAAGGAAATGTACAAAGAAGAGCATACGCGAATACACGATGAGTGCGAATGAGATGGAGACATAGAGAAAACCCGAGAGTGAGTGAAACGAAGAGAGCGAAAAAAAGTTAAACCAGGACGCGTAGTAGACGCCGGAAACTCGGTGAGTCATAGACGTAGATGAGCGGTCGTCATCCGTTAATTTAAAACGTGGAATAAATCAGATTACGTCTAATGGAAATGCACATGACGCCGAATCATCATGACGAACTTTTCAATATTTTCCTCCCGCAAATCAAAATCCAGGATTTGCTCATCTTTCTTCTTTTCTGGGATCTTCGACGTTATAAAAATTATCCGATACACTTTTGCATCCCCTATATAAAAGCTACTACTGGCGTCTTCTGCACCACCACCCGTATGTACAAGGTCCCTGAGCGTCGGGTGACAACGGGACGTAAGGGGGTGGCCACCCCCATAGTATTACCCTGGTAGGATATAGGCGTAAAATGTTAGAAAGGGGGTGGAAGGTGCTTTTAACATTTATGTCGCGCCTGTACACGAGGTTAGTAGGGGTGTATGGGGGGTGGCTGGTTGAGTCCTCGGTGACATAAACATAGTGAGTGGCTCGCCGGCACCTGGGACACCCTAAATCTCGCCTTATTAAGGTCCCCGGTGCGTCTTCCAAAATGCTAAAGCGTCTTCTAGCGCCCTCGTAGCCCAGCACCATCTCCCACCACTCCTCGGCGTCGCGACGACACACGTGGGCGAAACGCAACCGGCGTCTCTTTCACCGTTTATATGAAGCCTGATGGCCGTTCGTTTAAGGATAGATAATTTAACGTAATGTATTATCGACCTAAATATTTATCGTGGTACACGCGGAGAGTAGCTGGCGCAACCGAGATGGAAGATCCTCTTGAAATTGGCAGGGTAACCCAGCTCGTTCATCCCTTGGTCCATATAGTTATACCTAGCCAAGTATGTATCTGCCTGCACGGAAACTACCCCTGATACAGGTAGTCACATTGTATATCACCATAGACACCCCCTATACAAGCCACTCGTAAGTACTACTTACCAATCTACCCTACAGGCTACCCGCCTCCGCCAATCTCTTGGCTACCTTTCTTACCACCACCCCTACCGTTCCCTACCAATGCCATTTAATTTATCGTCCGGCAGTTTGCTTGCCCTATTTCCACTACGACTTCGTCGCAGAATAGAAAGGCCAAGGGGGTATTAGTAATGGGACAATACCATGACGATTGTGTAAGACACTCGGCTCTCTCACCCTTAACAGCCAGCAGCTACCCTTACGAGAGGAGCCAATTGCTTTCGCTCGGAAACAAAACTCATGAAAGGAAACTCTCTGCTACCTTGGGAATTCGCATTGCCATCGCGTCGAAGGTGCCAGAAATGATGGTGGTGGTGATGGTGGTGGTGATGATGGTGATGATGGTGGCAGATGGTGGGTTTGTACCAGTGTCGGCAGGCCTCTGCGCCAGAGACAAAGAGTATGGAAGGAGAGTGGCGGAGTTGAGCCACGAGAAAAGGGAACAAAACACAAGCATTAATCACATGTTTCTGCTGTTCTATGATTAATGGAAACGCGGCGCAACTCTAGACACGACGGAACGCCTAATGTTCCGGTTCGATCGTTCCAGTTGTTCATTCTCGCGGACACCCACTTCACTCTTCGTCCTTTTCCTCCTCTCTCTCTCTCTCTCTCTCTCTCTCTCTTACTATATTCACCTTACATCTCCCAGCACTCACTCGCCCCGTCAATGCTCTCCTGCTTTTAGATCTCTGTCGTAGCAAGAAACAATCGACGCGTTTAAATTCGATGTCATTAATTTTTTTTTTTTAATAAACATTTATAAAAACGTAAAATCGTTAAATCGAAATATCGTACGATATAGGTAAAAATTGTAATTTCACACGAATTCAATCCCGGATGGAATCGCCGCGCGGAATATTTCGAACAAATCTAGCTACGGACGCATCCACAACAAACGACTCGATCGCACCATGTAAATTCCACGGTAATACGATTTGAAAGCTTCGGACTCTTCGACGTGACAAAGCGAAACCCACCTTCCTCCTCTTCGTGCACTATAACAATTATAAATTTCATAGGGTCACTAGACTAGAGCAGAGCAGTGAATAAATTCGAAAAGCTCAAGGGTTAATAGTACTTGAGACTTAATCGAAGCGTGAACGGTCATTCGGTACAAAGTAAGCATTTACTGCGTGCGCCATTTTTATTTATTTTATTTCGTCCATCCACTACGATAAATACGAATTGAAATTCTGCCGATTAAATTTCTGCATAATTAGGTACTTCCTCGACCGGAAACGAACGGTACGTTAATGGTCATCCATTAGCATTTGGTGTGTCTTCTGGTTATACCTTCAAGTGAGGTTAGGTTCGGTGCCTTCCATACCCAAAGAGAAATACCGGAAATGAATATGAGCGTGGACCCTTTCTGTCCTATTGGTCAGTACGAAGAAGAAGGGAAGAAGGGGGTTGATTCGCAAAATCGCGTTACCATTATTTCCCATTATTGCATCAGCCATCCGTCGTCCTGCATCGTACAGCCGTGTGTCGAGCGACGTAGGCGTCGAAAACGCTCGACGCCTCTAACGCTCCATGCACTCCGGTAGATTTGCCGATAATTGAACATGCGAATTAATAACTGTTGCACCAATCAATAACAACGGTTAGCGCAGCCCCGACCAATCCGTATAGGCTTATCGTCCCTGTGGACCCGGCATGTAGTTTCCCTTGGGACCGATCGTTCCGCGCTACTTTCAGTCACGGCTCTGTACGCTTAACCTAAAATTTGTTTTGCATTGTAATCGCGTTCACTGAAATTGCACTTAATGCGGTTGCTACGCGCCATACATAACTGTGTTCTGTGTTATATAATTTGTATATGACGTCGACCAGCGTCGGTTACTGTCATACTAATAAACGCTTCACAACAATCCCCACTGTGTTTACTCTCGTTGAGATACGGAAACGCACGTGAATCCATAAACGAAAAGGCAGCAGACTCTACCGCAGTGACAGTTACGACCGACAAGGCCGTCTAGCAAATTATAATATAGATTAATTTACATTGGACGACGTGTCTCCGTTGAGCATTGCTCGACCAACCAATAGTCCAGACTGCACTATACGTAGTACAATACTAAAATTAACCCGTCTCCATGGATAATCTGAATGCCTTTGAAAAGCTACTGACGTATATCGTGCGCACGTGCACATAACGCACGTAGCCATACGTGAGAATAATTCGTCTATTTTTCACAGCCGTCGTACAGTTTCCATTAGACGCGAATTTCACCTGTGTTCACTGCGCTATGGTAGCTTTGACGTAACTGCGGTTCTTTCAAGATTTCCCGAGTAAATTTCAATCGGAAAATTCAGTATTGTCTGTCGGCTGCGTGCGTTAACCTCGATTCACATATGTACTCCATACGCCGTGTGTACACACGGTACACTTACTCGAAGCGCCATTGGCTCGCCTAAGAGAACATCTCAGTTTGCCGCAGCAGCAAGCGGAGTGGAAACGACGACGACACAATAAAACGCGAGCAAATAAAATATTAACGATAGTTTGGGCAACGGGTGAGTATGTGGACACACGTGAGAGCACGTGTGCACGTCATACGTGTATACAGTTGATTTCCCGTGGGATTTGTTGCGAAAGTACACGTTGAGGCTGTTGGAACCTAGCACTGGTATATGTGTGTATATATATGTCTATACCAGACGATATACGTGCACGTATGTGGACATATGTGGAGAAACTACTGGAAGCTACTGAGAAGAGAAAAACGTCGTCGTAGCTCGAATACCGATGCGAATATGATGACATACAGGGTGGTTTGGTTCACGTGGTTCCTGCCGACATTTTAACCAATAGAAACGCCATTCGAATCGGATCGCGCATTTGTAACGCGACTCCCCCTCCGTCCCCTTTACACCCTTAGTCCTTTATGCTGTCTATCCCATTCACATATGTATACTTCCGGAACTGGGATTTCGATACTTGCTATATACTATACCTAGTATGTATGAGTGCCTTTGAAAATTTCGAAATTTAATAATACACTCTAGGGAATTTCTCGCCCTACGAGCTACCATAAACCCATGGGGATATTCTGTCTCTACGTTTTATTTTACCTCTCTGTATAATGTATGAGATTGGTACTCCCGAGTCTTGCGGAGCCATTTTTACCTCTCTTGCGTTCCTTCGCTCGGTACCATTTGTCAGTGGGATCTTATGTCATCGATCGATATTGCACATTGAATTTATCGACTATAATGCGTAACGACGTGTGTTATAGGGGAATACAAAAATTTTCGTCACTTTTCCCCAGACGGTAACCGTGATGCGAATCTTAGCGTTGATTGGTGCTAAACAGTATTTATGTGGTTAATACGGTAGCCCAGCGAAAGGGGGACGCTGATTGGTAGCCAGGAAGGCGGGACTATTTGAATTTCGGATACGGTATACAAGGGACAACGTTTACTTTAATAACAGGCAATATCGTTAATGGCGCACGTTATTTGTTCAATCGTCAATTAAAAAGGCACGTATAATTGGAAAGGGTGCAGGGAATTTTATAGTTGAAAGAACGAACGAATTCACCAGGTATACACATTTAAAGAGAATAACAAACCCAGACCAGGAGCGTCCTTTCATCTCCTGTGAACATTTCCTATACAAAAAAAAACTTTTATTTTATTACATAAAAGCATCTCTACCAGCCAGGAATCTGAGATGAACGTATTCAGATATCAGAAAAAAAAAAAGGAAATCACTCAAAAGTCACCCCATCGATTCTATGCAATCGCTAATCGACGACAAATCTCTAAACAGAACAATGATACAGATTTAAATATTAGCCCAGCATCCGAATCGCTCGAATCCGAAATATCCCAAGAATTTCAATGGATACGATACCCTGTACCAAATTCCACATTCCTCCTACTAAAACTCTCTCTCTCTCTCTCTCTCTCTCTCTCCCTTTATACGTCTCTTTATCCCTTTCTATCCAGCTTCTCTCTTTATCCCAAAATCACTCATCCGCACACTCTACTCTTCAACCCTGACCATACGCGTATCCTGAACATCGTGCCGTAACGACAGGCGGTTGACAAATATTTGCCTTTGCGGCAATAATATGATCATCGGCTCTACTCAAATACGACAATGCACGTTTACGTCCGGCATATATGATTACCCATGGTCATGATACGCGATACGTTTGTAAATGTTGCGCGAAGCACCGTTGGCCATTGGGTTGATGAGAAATATATATATATATAGTATACGTAGATATACATACCATCGCTTTCGACGGTCCATCGTACTACGTGGGGACCCCCGTATAGCAATAGGCATCCATCACAGTAATTGTTAATAGTTTTAACGAGATTGCCCCTGGAATATATACCGTTAGATTCTCGAGAGACAAATAACTTTTATCCGTTTTGTTAGGAGTCGGAAAATTCAATGGCGATTTTTATATTTCATTATCGAGTCGAGAGAAAGGAAACTCGCCCGAGGATACTAGTTATTTTATTGTCATGTTATTTTTTATCGTTAACAGTTATTCATATCACATATAACAATTCATATCACTGCCTATACTCTGTCTACATGTGTTTCTCTTTCTTCTTACAGATATTCACCCGTTTTGGCAAGGTCCTGAAAATCGTTACATTCACCAAGAACAGTAAGTACCGTTAACCAGCCAACCAGCAAGCTAGTTCCAGTATTGCAGTATGAGACGCCTGTAACACTATGCTAGTATGGCCGTTATACGACTATACCACTATACCACTTTGGTACTTTGGTACTTTGGTACTTTGGTACTTTGGCACTTGGGTACCCGTCGTTATACTCCTTGCCAAGCTTCACGCTGCACGCCTGCCACCCCTGGTACTTTCGATATTGCTCAGTGTACCCCCTCGTAAGGGGTGTCTGAGAAGTAGAATCGCACCAACCCCAGTGAAGGAATATAAGTGGCAGCCACTGGCATTAAAAAGCCGCATAATAATTTTGTCATAAGTATAACTTTGCAGTCCTCGTGGTTACTCAGTACCCATATACATAGCTTTTCGTAAAAGTACTTTTCGACTAGTTCACCTGTGATGGGGCGAAAAGGTATTTTTTGGATAGTCAAAAAAATAGGAATTTATCAAAATCATACATCTGGCTAGAAACAACTGTTCGCTCGGGTCACTGACTGTTGTAACTAAGAACGCTGTATCTCTCGTGACACCGGTTAGACGGGGTGCTACTAGGTGGATAGGGGTGGCTGCCACTACTCCCGGCAGACGCGTTACGTATTCATGTCCTACGGAAAGCCGAAAGAGTACGTGAAAGCAGTGGTGCGTGTGTGTGCTTCATATGAGTATTTGTATGGTCCATATAAGTTTTGTATGTACTGTATGTGTATATATATAAAGTGGCAATAGTACCTAAAACCATGCCACAGCTATCCGTTTACGTTTCAATGTTTCAAATGCACCGAGTTACTATAGTCACCCTGGACCAAAGTCCTCTGAATGTCTCTGTACGTGACGTTACTCTACGTCCATCACGAATACATTTCATCTGGTATAGCGAATGTACTGTTGTCCGACAGTTCTTAACGTAGGTACGAAGTGGACTGTGTACACTTTCATAATATGAAATTTCCAGACCAACGTACCCTATATAGTCCAATTCAAAATTACATACCTTAACTGCACTTTGAGCTCTGTAGTGTAGCTCCTAAGGTACTGCAGAGTCTTACCTTACCGACGGATGGAAAGTGCCCTTTGTAATTTACACTTTGTTCTCTGTTTCAGGCTCTTTCCAGGCCCTTATACAGTATCCTGATATGCTCTCGGCTCAGACGGCTAAATTCGTAAGTATCCTTATTAGTGGTGGGTTTGTCTTTATGAATTGTCAAACAGTATAGGATGTTTACACCTGAGGAGGTTGCATTTTCTTTATCAAAGAATTCGATAAGGGAATAACATCATTGAGATTGGACGTTTAAAATTAATGGGGGTGCGTCGACTAATTTAATGAACAGGGGCGTGTACCACAACCCCAAATGATGAGGTCCCGTCTGACGTATACGTAGAACTTACGACTCTCGTATCCTCGAAGCTCAACGCGTATATAGAGGAAGAGAGGATATTTGAGTTTTGTTTGGTACCACATGAAATTTCTTGGTAAATGGTCATTACATGCGAGATTCATTAGTATGGTAAATATGTGCGGGGCATAAAGCCGCATTCAGAGCACGGAAAACGCACGACGTATGAAACGTAGCATAAGTCAAACAAAATCGCTTTTCGGGGGGTGACTCCGGCTGCGCTATTGTTGCGGCATTTACGTTGTATTGTTAATGAAAATCAAATAGGGAAACTCTAACAGCCAGTGGCCACCCTCTGACTTTAACTGTATATATAGATATATGTGTGTATAAGTTTTTTTCGTTCATTTTTCTCCTACCCTCCGGCGGCTGCCGTGGTATTGTATTAGGGTAGTTTACGTAACGCGAATATATATTTTTTTTTTTAATAAAAAGTAATTTTTCATATATATTTTTTCAAAGCAAATAATTTATTGTAACTCTTGGATTTTTCTTACAGTCTCTCGATGGTCAGAATATCTACAATTCCTGCTGCACGCTGCGCATCGACTATAGCAAAATGCAGAATCTCAACATCAAGTACAACAATGACAAGTCCAGGGACTACACGAATCCGACGCTGCCAACGGGCGACGCGAATCTCGACGCTGCTTCCCTTGCCTTGGGGGGTGAGTTACTTCCTCAGCTTCTTCTGGGAGCATCGGGAAACCAACCCCGTGCCAGAATCCCCGGTGAGTCACACGTGACTCTCGGTAAGCATAGCCGAGAATTTCAAAGTGAAGGGATTTGTTTCGTCTTTCCAAATTTTTTTTTTTTTTTTTCAAAATCATTCGAATTTTTTTATCATACAAAAGTCGTACGTGCGTGCTCTTTCCGCGATAGTCAAAGACGAACAAAAAAAAATTTCCTTCTCTCGCGTACCGCATAGATACCACCCACGCCCCCCCCCCCTCACCCCCTTCAGCTCCCAACCGGGGTACAATCTGTGATAAAATAATAATACATCATAAATTTCCTGAAGTAGAGTCCATTGCAGGCGGACCGAGTGTGTTGGCATCACCGTTCGCGGCGATGCACGGTCTGCCATCGCCATTGACAGGGCCGTACAATGGGGTAGCATCTGCTGGTGGTCTGGCGGGCCTCGGGGGCTTCACCCTGGGCGCCGGGGCCCTTGGCGTCCGCGTCCCAGGCAGTCCTCAGCCCTCTTCAGTGCTTCTCGTCAGCAATCTCAACGAAGAGGTAAGTTTTTTTTTTTTTCGTGGACTGTATCGATAAAGGAAAAGGAACGATGACAGAAAAATGGTCACGTGGCATTCTTATTTCTTTTTTCACACGTGATCCTCTCGATCTTTAAAAGATACGTATATGTATACACAGTTCACTCGTAAATCACGAAAATTTACACGTACGTCGATTTTGACACGTGTATAATTTGACACGTTGCGCCAGTGACGTACGTCAATGTGTCAGTTTCTCCGGTACGCGACGTACCTACGTAGCTTAGGGCTTCGCGCGATACGTAAATACTTGGGTATGTACGTATATAAACATATATATATTATATACCTTAAGAAATATATAACGTAGTGTTACGTAGGCATACCCCGCAGTTTCTCAAACCATGAGATTCGTATCTCCTCGCTGTAAATTTCATTTAATTCATACACGTTGAATACGACAGTCAATCGTATATTGATTTTTAATGAAAATATCGCTATTAATATTTTCACCCTATATACGCTATATACCTATTTTTACATTCTTGCCAATGTTAATTCCTCATACAATTTATGATTGTTAATTGAAAAAAAAAAAAAAAAAAAAAAATTTCCCAATTTAGCGAGGAGATTCGTTCTCGTACGTATGTACCCTGTTATGTCACCCTTTGAACCCGGACCACCCCCGCCCACCCCTTTTGTCACTCTCATTTTCAATTCACATTAAACGAAATACCTGTCACCGAAAACACCCTTTTTTGAATCAACCCCCCTTTTACACTGAGCTACCCTACGCAATCGTAACGTCGTTACGATTATCGTACCGAAGCATCCATCTGTTTGCGTGTCTTATCGTCGCTCTAAGTTTTAACACTGTTTGCACGCCTTTCAGTTTTTCAAAGGGAAATTTTTCCTATAATTGACTAATGTAAACACGTTACCAAACGGATGCTTCGGTTATTGTGTCGACGTCACAACTTCGCAGCTGCAACTTGTCACTACTGTACTATAACTGTGTGTACTACTTACTATCGTTGTGGCCGCGCACAAGCTTCGCGTCTCGCGACTTTCGACGGCTCTCCTCTCCCCCTTATCTTCTCTCTTGAATTTCACTCACTCTCTCTCTCTCTCTCTCTCTCCCTCCTCTTTCTATGCATTTTCTTTACCATTCTGTCTCTATCCTATCACTGTCACTATACTCGCGTATCTCAATCTATTTATTTATTTGTTTCTTTCTCCCACCTGATACGTCAATACATGTGTGTATATATATATATATACACATGCATTTATCATCGAGTCACCCTCGCGCTATGAAAACGAAAATTTTTCCTCCACCGAGAAATCCCATTGGCTCTCAACATCGTCGCGACCGACGAGCGTTCTGTATTTTGTCTTAGTTTTGAATATTTTGTTTGCTTCTATTTAGTCTCAACGTTCCAAAGTGTCGCGTGTCCTTTTGGGCTCGATCCAGATATGTCGCGCGAAGAATCTCTTTGTTCCCTTTCGTAGCGTCTAACGGCCGTCGGCAAACGGCCTTTTTGCTATTCGCACAAACCCTTAGTATTCGGCAAGTGCAATCCTATACCTTGTGAACCCTGTACAACCCCCCGCACCCTATTCTCCACTTCAACGCTGTCTTTTTATCGCTCGGTTAGTAAGTGAAAATTAAATTACCCGGCTCTCCTGTTCCGGATTTCTTTTTTTTTTCTTTTCCTTCGTTTTTGAATTTTTTATTCCTCAATCATATACGTTACCATCGATCGTCGATCGCTCGTCCGCCGACTTGTGCGCGACTGACGGTCCGACGTCGTGCACTTCATTCGATGGGATAACATTAAAAAAAAAAGAGAGAAAAAAAAAGTTAACTGAAAGAATTCGTCACGCGAATCTTGTGCGCGCTATACTATACATTGAAAATCCTATATACTCGCTGACTACTGACTGGACTCTGTCTGTTCTCTGTGTAGATGGTCACGCCTGACGCTCTCTTTACCCTGTTTGGTACGTCTCCACATTTATATTATTAATTATATTACATTATTAATTATTATATTTATACACACCACTGCGCTGCTCTTCCTCTCGTTTATCATGCGGATACAAGTTATTTTGGCTCGTTTCCGAAATAATGAAAAAGTTACGTCAAAGTAAAAAAAAATAATTAAAAAAAAATGAAAAATAAACTAAAAATCGAGGCAACTTTTACACCCTCGCTACGGAAAAGCGAAATTTTTCCACCCTTTTTTTTTTCTCATTTACCCCATTGCGCGATTGACTTTATACTCCATTTTTTTCTGCTTATTGTAACTATGGGTGTTCTGCCGTTTTATTTTTTTTTTTTTTTGTAAAATTTCCATTTTCTTCTTTACCACACCTCAAGATTATATTCCGAAAATTGACTTTTGCCCTTAACCCCGCTGCTGGTGTCGGAGTCTATTCTCTTTGAAGGGCTGTTGTCCGTGAAGAGAACAAAAAAGTCGAAAAATAAGGGATGAATTTTTAAGAAAAAATATATATTTATATTACTGTCGCGTCGACTCGTACGAGCTCAACGTATGACAATTCTCGGTTTTCTCTGGACTGGATTCGCCTCGTTCGCTTGCACCCAACCTCCCCCCCTGCTCTACGTCTATTGCAGAATGTTTTATTTTATTTTATTTTATCATTTATTTATTTCTCAAATCTCTTCGTCTTACGTAATTACATTTTAATGATTTTCCAATTATTTTCAAAATTTTCAACTTATTTTATTACTACAAGCTATCCACCACCGCCTCACGTTCACCGTTCTCTATTACCTCCAAGCATCTCTTCTAAATTTTTCATTAATATTTTATTAATAATCAGTTCCAGACACCTTAATATTATAAGCTTTTGCTTAATTTACGTATATATCCATAGTGTTATATATAATTATATATATATATATATATATATATAAACTACACTAGTCACGAGGCCCACTCAACGTGCGATCATTGAACGATATTCGTGATCCTATTGTAATCGATTTTAAATAATAATTATTACAAAAATGAAGATCAATCAGTGATCACTCGTTCAGCCTCTCCTGCATGTCCTATAGAGCACGGGCCATTAGCCGATCCTCAATCGGCCCTAATGTCCTTGTACCTAGGAGAACAAGTACTATATACATATATATACATGTAGTCGAAATAGAACGTTCCACTTCCGGATTATGATGTGAGATACTTGCGTGTTGTGCAATCTAGGCGTTTACGGGGATGTACAGCGTGTGAAGATCCTCTACAACAAGAAGGACTCGGCTCTCATCCAGCTGGCCGAACCGCACCAAGCACACTTAGGTAAATAAAAATTTGTTTTCACATCAGGATCGATGATAGTAATTATTTTGTTGAGGATGAGGTAAAAAATGTATACTTAAAATTTTTCTTGGTTATTTGTCAATTCTAGCTATGACCCATATGGACAAGCTTAGGGTGTTTGGAAAGCAGATCAGAGTAATGCTCAGCAAGCATCAGACTGTTCAGCTGCCAAAAGAGGGTCAACCGGATGCAGGGCTTACCAAGGACTACACCAACAGTCCACTTCACCGGTTCAAGAAACCCGGTTCGAAGAATTACCAGAATATTTATCCCCCGAGTTCCACTTTGCATTTATCGAACATTCCGTGAGTACGGTGATAAGAATGACGTCATTATGGGTTTATAAACGAAGAATTAAAATTCCAAACTATTCGTTACAGAGGCTCGGTGTCCGAAGAGGAGATCAAGGATGCCTTCACGAAAAATGGCTTCACAGTGAAGGCCTTCAAGTTCTTCCCAAAGGACAGAAAGATGGCGCTCATCCAAATGCCCAGCATGGACGACGCTGTGGCAGCTCTGATCGTGAGTGAAAGAAAAAAACTGAATTCCAATTATTGACAAATTGTACCTCCTAATTCGCTTGTGAAACCACGCGTTTAAATTCTCTTTTGTATTCATCCAGAAAATGCACAACTACCAGCTGAGCGAGTCCAACCACCTGAGGGTGTCGTTTTCGAAGAGTAACATCTAACAAGAGAGGCCGCCCAGCGAGCCGCAGTGGTTCCAGCCCTACGCCCTAGTCCACTACTGGTATCCCAGTGCTATATACGACTGATCAGCGAGTCGCGACGCACCCGTCGCGACGTTCGCATCGTTCGCAAGGTGTGTCGCCGCGGTGCACGGAGTAAAGACGTGAATACGATATGGGAAGGACTGCCGTTAAGTCCAGCTTCCAAGGATAATAGCGGCGTGCAGTGTCCATCGTATCTCGTGCCTGGAATCCGCTCTGACGGCAGCTGGGGATCGAATAGGGTTGCGAGCCACGTATAATAAATGGCAGCCTCGAGAGGCGCGGAGACACTGCCTGTTCTCTTTGGCCGAGTTAACGTATCCGTGGGAGTTAGGTTAGGACAGGACACTCTTCATCTGGAGTATACATAAGTATCCCTCGTGTCACCTGAACGGAGACTCCGCAGCCAACGTCGTAGCCGGTGATTACCTCGTTGGCTATCGATGACTCTTCCTCTAAGGTTATATTGTCCAAATTTTCAATACGAGAACTGGCAACGTCTCCCACCTTGAGAGAGCAAAAGAGATAGAGAGAGGGAGAGAGTGTGTGTGTAAGAGAGTGAGAGCGAGCGTTGAGAAAGAGGAGTACGAAGATACAGGAAGCGGAAGTGGAAGAATGCATGAAGATAGGGATTGAGTAAACTCCCATAGGTAAAAAAAACAAGGCTTTTGGCAGAGTCCTCATTCTTGTACAGAGTTAAACGTATAAATCATAAGATATATATATTTTACAAGCGTGACGCTAGCCGGGGACGTGGACAAGTACGTCACCGCGTCCTTGACGACCCCCCCCCCCCCCTACACTGATAAGAGTTAAGGATTTTTAAGCTTAGGATGATACAGGCAACTTTGTTCGTAGGATTTACACCCATACATTCACGTTATAGAGACATGCATACGCGCATTAATTCATACACACTGATACTACAAACACGTATTAACAAATACGCCGCTAGATTAATTGATTAACCGCGTCGCACGCGTGTGCGTCAGGATCAACGCGCTTATGACATTGTGGAGCCAATCGGAGCAGCGTATTTGCTGTAACGAAGAAATGGATTTATATGAAACTATAGTCTATTCGTGATAAGGTACGATAGTGCTGGTTGGTAGACATCCGTAATTTGTTTTTTTTTTTTTTTTTTTTTTTTTCTATATATAGATGTCGCGCGAGACGGTGCTAACACGCTTACTTGTTTCTATGGGCTTTAATAATCAGAAAATAGAATCGTCCACGACAAAGTTCATCGTCTCATGCTATAATGAGAACGAACAGAGGAACTTTGAGAATATTCGAAATTTCACTAAACTCCCGCCATAAGAACTTTAACCGTACTGGTGCCGACGATCCGATGGTGCATGATTGAAACCACTTGAGGTTAAGGAGGAAAGAAATTGAATTAAAAAGGAAAAGAAACAATGGAATAAGAATTCCAGCGAGCACGTTACCGTTACTGACGGTTATTTAAACAATTTGTATTATTTCCATTGAATTCAATTATAAGTATTACACAGGCGCACAATCCACGCGCACACGACGTTTAATTATAAAATACAAAATACACACAGTACACGCAGAAGATTTAGCTTAGGTGCATAGGACTTGCGTAGGCTTTTATCGTATCGTAATGAAGAAAAAGAAAAAAAAAACAAGCGACGGGGAGGCGTATAAGTGAACATTGAACATATCGCTATTTCAAACTTTCTATGTACAACACGCATCGAGAAGCATCATGGTGGTCTAAACCGTTAGGTCCGGCACGTACGGCTTTAATTTAATTTAATTAATCCTTTTTGTTTCTTCACTTTGTTAAGCCTCCACTTACATATTATTTTCCTTGTCTCCGTTCGTTCTATCCCGTAACGAATACTTGCCAACGTGCTTCTCCATGGCATAAATTATCAGCCATTACGTGCCAAGACCTACCGTGCTGCCATCTGCGGACAACATGGTAGCTAAGAGTCTGTTGTTGTTTAAGAGGTTACTGATCGTGTGTAAGATATAATACGTGTGTGGCGATGATACGTTTAATCAGTACCAATCAGCGACGCATTAACAATGTTTGATCAGTGTTAAGAAGAGAGCCGTGAAATAATCAGATCACGGAGTGTTGTCGATGGATGACTGTAAAAGATGGTTCTAGTACGTTAGGTTAAAGAGAAAGGAAGAAACAATGTCTCTCGAGATTAGACCAACGAGACACGACGACGTCTTGTATTTCCCGCGACGCAAGGATCACGTCATAAGATGACGCCTATTGCTTTCTCAGACACAAATCATGAAATGCAATTGATACGCACATGCGTATATTTTATTAACACACGCGCACTCTCTCTTACACTATTGCTCATGCATTCATAAATTACACGTACCTAAAGGACACGCAGTCACCATACGATTTGATCATGATACTGGCAATTTCCCTTTTTTTCTTTTTTTCTGTGAATGATCAAAGTACTACTACGGATCATGCATGAAGTATCGATAAGAACTATTACTCTAGAGATATTATAATGGTGATTAGTGAGTATCGTTGATGGTTTAACCGATCGCGAGTCGATTTTCCAAGACTGATCGATCGATCGCTTTATTGAATATCTCATTGATTATACCACTGTGCCCATCTAGGATATGGTATAGAGGGTATCGAAATGGTATATAGGTTTACACAGACGATCGATCGATCGATCTTATACGAGCGATTGCAGCTCGACGTACCACGGTATTGAACATTATTCGTCTGACCGACACGACGTTCTGTTGGAGTCAATTAAATCTTAAAACAATATATTAATTAGCGAGTGCGCAAGAGTACTAGGGACAATGGGAGAGAGTGTGAGTGAGAATGAGCGAGTGCAACGGAGAGAATGCGAGGGAGAGAATGTGAGATAGAAAGAGAAAGTAAGCCTACGAGAGGAAGTGCGCGACGAGCAAGAGAAAAAGGAGGGATAAAGGTTAAATAAACAAAAAAAAATAGCGAAAGAGTGTAAAGGGAGTAATTAAAAAAAAAAAAAAAAGCGAGTGCCGGCAAGGGCAGTGTTGCTTGTGCCAAAGTAGGCTAGCTGTTGACTGCGGGATGTTGATCTCTTGGCGATTAGGAAACAATTATATGTGATCATTTTTTTTTATCGTGCGCCCCACGGAATTCTAGAAGAAAACGCGTTAAGACTTTTTTTTACCTCGAGCAGTAATCAACTCTCGTTCGCAAGTTACTGTCGGTTCTTTTTTTTGTAATTTTTTTTTTTTCCCTCCCTCGGTAAGACTTTGCTACGTACGTCCACGAGGAAGAAACTTTCGACGCGCACTTGTTCTAGATTCCGTTTAAGACTGGGTGAGAGGAAATGTCCTAATGACCAACAAAAAAAAAAAAAAAAATACCAGCACGTCAGACGATAACACGTAACGTGTAGCCGGCATGAGCGAAGGGGGCCAGTCTTTGCATCTATTGATCTGTGTCTTTCGAATCTCTGATAAACATTTACATAACATTTTACATTACGATTACAATTACAATTAGAGCGACGTTATATAATTTCACGTGAAGATTTCACGACGTCTCCTGCTATCGAGCACTGCGAAGGCATTTATGTCTATGTATGCATGTGTGTATGTATATATATATAAATGTATACAAAATGCACGTACGAAACAAGGATACACTTGGATATATATACATATACATATGCATATATTAAAAATCAATTGCTACACGCACACAATTTTTAGTAACCCACGCATGACATCCCGAGGACACGAGCAAAATCTAGTATTAATAATTCTAATTGCAAGTATTTTACTTTTTACTGTTTTTTTTTTTTTTTTTCTTTTTTATTGTAATTCTTTTATTCAGTTTTACTTTACATCCTCGTACTTTTCGTTCTTTCTTACGTTTTAACTCGACTCTCCCAACAAACGATTCCCGATATTTCACCCCTCTCTCTCTCATACCTACTGATTCATCGTTCGCTTTATCATTCGATATTAGGTTTAAACGCTTACGACTTATTATTATTGTCAGTTTATTTCTCATTGTCATACGTTTTTAATCATAGACTAATGTTTATTCTCGTTACAACGCCACTCATTTATTCGGCGTCATCTTTGCCCGTTTATTATATAGTCTTTGTTTCTTTTTTCTTTTTTTCTTATCTCAAGTTCGTCGACGCTTTTCAGCACATATTCTGTAATTTAGACTTAAGTTTTGAGTATTATACATTTTAACTGCCTAGCCGCTCGGACTGACGAATCTTTTCCGTTTCTTCTTCGTTTCTATTATTCTGTTATTGTTTTTTCTTCTTTTTCGCTCCTTCTACTCGTCTTTCCCTCTTACTTTCTTTCTTTCTCTCTCGATTTACGCATTTCGCCATCTTACCGAATTCTTGTCTCGTATCTTACAATCACTCCGTGCCCCGACTTACACGTTATAACTGCACCTGCCAATTATTTTATACAGTGCCGTCTAATTTTAACCGATCATCCCGTATTAATCTACTGTCTAATACTGCAAATCGCAATGCGAAACACTGTGGATTATCCTTGTCAGATACTACACGGAGTTAATATACGCGCTTAGACGTACATTGTGGTTTTCTCTCCATAATCAATGTGACCAATTATTATCAGAATTAGCATTAACTACTGTCCTTCGATACGATCTTCGAACGTTTCTCGCCAAAACGAGGGAATTCTTTTTCTTTAACGTGAATACAGACGCTACTGATTACAGTTCGATATGGCTCGAATGAATCCACTGACTTCATGCACGTGCATATATATATATATATATATATATGCCTATTCCATTTCTCAAAGAATATCAGAATAAGTCTCGCGCGTACAATCTATCGAGAAAGTTTTCTCTGTTATCAGCGTTTTGGACAGTCGAAATAATATCGAGGAACGATCCTTCGTGAGATTTATATTGTCGTTCGATCTTGAATGATCAAACGACAGCTTATAAATGTCACCGTCGGACTTCGCAATGACGAGAAGGGCAGCGATCGTCATTTCAATCTACAGTGTGTTTCAGTTCTCGATTCAGATTCAGATACCAAAATTGTCATCTGTTATTTTTCACGACCAATTGTCATTCTATGTTCGATTAACGTTACGCCGTTTTTATTCTGTCATTTTTTTTTTATCACATTACAATTACGTATCGTTACCTTTGAAGTACCCTGTAGATTAATACGATCGTATACAACACTAGCTGGGTTGAGGGGGGCCGAGGTGAGGGTTGGAATAGCCAGCACTCGCTACAAGGTGTCACAAGAATCTCAGGCTCCGCTAATTTTCTACCTCAATCGATGATCTATGATTTTACGAGAACAGTTTTAGAGATCAATTCAAAATATTCCAGGACTACTATAAGACCGTCTTGCTATGAAAGTAATCAAAGGAACCCCTAGCGGGTGTACCAATTGAGAATCGTATTCCGTTTGAATCCTGGGATATTTAAGGAGTCTGTAAAAAAAAAAAGAGAGAGATCAGAAAGAAAAATGTAATCAAATAAATTCGCGAGAAGACAAATTCGGAGCCTGAGTCCAGCACATATGTAGTAGACAAAAGCTTAGCCTACAAGAGGGTACGTATATACATATATATATTGAATATATATGTATATATACATCATAGACAGGATATATATCTCCTATATATTTGATATATCGCATTGTAACGGGTGTGTCTAAAGTGCGCAACGGCTGCATCTCGATATTACTATATTTTATTAATAACTGATAAGACTAGAGTTTAAACGCTATCGATTTAAATACAATGTACATGAGACACAATGCCGAGAGATATATCAGGATAACGGGATAACATATACAGAGGGCACGATACACGTTGTGAGGGAAATGAGACATGTATTACAACACATGGACCCATTATTCACGTTTAACGCAATTGTCACGTAAATACACGTGGTCGCGTATGCGCGCGCGAAAAGTTAGTGTAAACCAACTATTAGTAAGGAACAGTATGAGTATCAGTATTGATATATTGTTCAGGTAGCTTTAAAGTGGTGAAAACAGTTTATGAATCGCGTGAGAAACAATGTCGTCGAGATGCCGAAGGTTTATGCGTTTTGCGCACTGCGCATGCGCGGGGATGACTGTAGAGAAAGTTTAGTACAATCGCGTTTGAAATTTTTGGTCGAGTTAAGCGACGTTCGCGAGGAGCGTGCACGGGCGAAGGCGACAGCTTTGGGTAAGTCGCTGTTATTGAAAATTGAAAAAAAAAAGAAAGAAACAGTCGATTTCCGTGTAGGGATGAATGACGAATGAGAGGAAATAATGTATGTTCAATTTTGAATATGGATCATATGTTAACGTGTAGTGGGAATCGGTTCGACTGCGTGTTTCATAATTATTTTTGAATTTAGCAATCGCGTCAATTGTGTGATAAAGTACAGTCGAGTCGTCAGGTCTAATGAGAGATGCGTGATTAAATTTTTGTTCTGCGCTATTGATCGCTCAGTGATCTTTTTTTTTATCCGGGTGTGTGTGTGTTAACGACGGAAATTTTGAAGAGGTTAGAATAAAAGGACGATGATAATATAATGATTGATTTTTTCAAAGAAATATATACAAAATTAATGATTTCACTGTCTTGTGCAAAACTTGGGAAATTAACCTAGAATCTTTGTTGTCACTTTGAAGCAGAGAGCAATGGCTATAATAATTCTGTTCTTGTTGCGTTGCGTGAATCAATTAAAAAAGTAATAATAATTATATCAGCCAGTCGAGGGAAATGTAGAATCTAAAATGCGATACGCGAATCTCGTGGTTGTCAAAGAACTGTGACCAAATCTGAATTCGAAGCGAGGACCGGAAGGAGATACGAAGATGTAAATGGAAAGAGGGAAGGAAAGAGAAAAGCGAAAGAAGGGCCCGAAAATTTGTAGTTAGCGTTATAGGCATTATAGGTGGATAGCGTGTAAGGCGTAGACGATTAAGGAAAGTAGCGCATTAGAAATTCGTAGTAGCTCCTTTTTAAGCTCTAACGTGTATAGTTTATGACAATCACTCTAATTGACAATTGAGAACATGTGAGTAACCCAGATGTTAAGCTGCCACGCATGAACTTTTCCTCCCTACCCCCACCCCCACGTCCTCTATCAAAGTATAAAAATTTGAAACTTACAATATAGATATACCAATTTCCCAGTAACATTATAAAGTTAAAAAATTCCTTGAATCCCACAAAAAACAAATGTCTACACTTGCGTATACTCTGTGTGCTGTAACAATTGACCCAATGACCTCTTCCGATATTCTTGTTCGACGGCTTTATTCCTCGTTGTCACGTAACTCCTTAATATATACTCCATTAACGGAAACTCCAATTTTCGATCTTACGCTAAACTGTTCTGTCGCCCGATATAAGAGAACAAAATCTCCCCAGGCTTCCATGGGATAAAAAGTGACGAGCTTATTTCGTTTCACGGGTCGATGACGCTGGTGGTTCTTTTTGTCGTTTTTACGCCTTTTCTTTTTTTTTTTTTTTGGATTCTCCTTTCTCATATTTACCTTTCAATGGAAACTACCCCCGTCGCCCATCTTTTCACTTCAGCTCCGAACCCTTCGTTTTCACTGTGCAATTTCCGTTCTGATTCTCTTCCTGTCGCGTTCCTTCTGTTTTTTTTTTTTTTTTTAGTATCCGGTTAGCTAACGCCACCCACAGCGAACGGCTGACTCTGTTCTTCTTATCTGCTCACGACTTTTCGCCTCTCTTGTCTGTTCTTTCCGATCCTCCGATGATCGATAGAACTTTTGTTACTGTAACGTCCAATATTGTTGTTTGACTTTGGATAGTGTTAAATGAAAACTAATTTTGATTGAACTGAGAGTTCTCAGTGGGCGCGATCACTGTATAGAAATTTTAAGGTATAATTTGTACATAATATTCAATTAATAACTTCCTGTGGTGGTAGTTAAAGTTAAATAAAAAATAGATACGTCAGCTTCGCGCTATGGGTCGCGTCTACCGGGTAGCCCATCGGTGAAGAAAAAAAAAGTCATATTGGGCCAGGAATTGCGTTGCAAATCACAATCAGCTCGGCTCCGGCAAGACAAATCATTTTTTAAACGAAACAATTGTCAGAGCGGGCGTTTTACAGTTAAGCTAGTAAGTGATTATAGATAGTCGACACGCGAGCAGAAGCATAAACGAGTGGCAAGGATGAAAGGGAAAATTAGATAAGGAAAGTTTGTAACGAGAGCTTGTGGGAAGGAGAGAATGAGAGAAGGGATTAATAATGTTAACGATTAAATAAAAATTTCCCACCCTTAAGCAAAAGACAAATTAAAAGAGATCGAAGCGAAACACGCACGCACCGACACACGCACACGGATGTTACATACATTGTGTTTACGAAGAATTGTACATTAGACGACGTAGGCCAATAGCGAGCGAGCATTAGGAGAGGAAAAAAAAAAAGTAAAAATTTGTGAAAAACAATTGGCAAACAAATTTTGACAAATTTCAGGAAAAAGAAAACGAAAAGATATGACAAAAATAGAAAACGCAATGGCGTGACGTACGTTCGTGATTGACAATTGCGAGAATGGAGGGGGTAGAAAAAAAGGTGGTTGAAAAAACATGAAAAATTTTAAGGGTTCAAAATCACGTGGGGTGGCATCACCTCCTTGTACATTTTTTTTTTTTTTTTTTTTTACCATCTCTATACAACCCCTTTGTTCATTCCACGGGTAGATCGTGACAAATGGGGATGATATAGTCACGTGACAAACACGACCAATGACCCAACCGTAGTACATAATGACAGCCTATGATGATTTTAAGATTATTTTTTTGCCACCCCGTCAATGTTCCTTCGTTAGTGCGATTTGTATCCTTAGAGCGTGAAGCCAACAAAAATTACGAAAACAACCAGATTCAATCTGTTGATACACTGCACTGACACTATGCACTTAAAATTCAACGTATATCAAGTTTTCCATCTATCAGTGTGATTCAACAACTAATTCTCGCACGTAACCCCCACTCCAGCATTGATAAGAAAAAGAAAAATTTTATCATATCAATAACGACCACCTCAAGCCCACGGCATGGTATTTCTTCATTTTCTTCGACTCTTACCTCAAACTTCAAACTTCCCTCTTCGTGTGTCTCTTATCTGTATCCGCTTAGTCTTGTATTCTCCTCTCGTTTGCCTTTCTCGCGCGATATCTCTCGCTCTTGAATTTTTCCATTTCTTCCTTTAACCACGCGACTTCTCACACGACCAAGTGACGGGGACAGAAAAGAAAAGAAAAGAAAAGAAAAGAAAAGATAAATGACAAAAAAATAATCGAATTACAAAATAATAATCTCTGCATGTGTGTGTCTCTGTATGCGAATTTGATAAGGAGAAATGAAAATGCGAATAAAAGAAAAAGAATGAATGTGAGAGAAAGAGAGAGAGAGAGAGAGAAAGGGGTAGCGATCTTGTAACTTTCGTTTTCAATATTTCACATTATTATTATTTTAGAACTTTCTACTCTCCGCGTTCCTTAAATCCTTTTTAAATTTTCTGTCCTTTTTTTCCCCCTTTATTGCGAACGACGATCGTTTCTTTCGGATCTGACTGCTTCTTCACTTCACCATTCATTCCTATTCTCCCCTGCGTCAACCCCAAGGCCCTTATTGTCGTCACTGGTATTACTATTACTTATCACTATTACTATACTATGCTACTGTACTTCTATCGCTATTCTACTTTACTACTATTTACGACCACTACCTTAATCGCTACCGCATACTATTATTATTATCATTATTAGTTACTCTTAATATTATTCTTTTTTTTTATTGTCATTATCGCTATTATTACTATTATTATAATTATTGTTTAACACTAAGTAACCTTAGTTAGTATTAGTTTCGTGCGTGTGCCTCGGGTTACTTGGAGCAGAAAAGAAAAATCTTCGCTATATTCCTAGTTTTTACATTGTCGTTGTATTCGTATCTCGATAATCGTTTTAATTTTAATTTACACGTCTTCGCCACTTTTTATTGTCACTATCTACTATTACTACTACTACTACTACTACTACTACTACTATCAATCTATCTATCTATCTATCTATCTATTACTATCTACTATCTACTATCTACTATCTACTATCTACTATTACCATTGCTATTTACTACTACTAACTACTAACTACTATTTACTATTACTATTACTACAACTATTACTTACTACTATCTACTATTACTACTTACTACTTTACGGCGTAATGATTGTCCTTGCCCGTTTTATTTTACCTCTTATTTACACCTACCGCCGCATTCGTCTTTACGTCATGTGTGTTCTCATGTCCAATTTCTAATTCTAATTTCTCTTTATTGTCGAAAAGGAAACAAAAAAAAAATATATATCCAATTTGTCAAACCTGCCCGTTTTTTGTGTTCTTTCTGTCTCCCCTATTCGGTACCAAAGTCTCGTTCCCAACCCCTATGGTTCCTTTATACAAACATTTCCTTGTTGCGCCTTAAAGAAAAAAAAAATACAGTAACTTGTTTTTTCACCCTCTTTCATCGTTCCTTCTCGTCTGGCGCATGGTCGCTCGGCCATATTTTCTTTTACCTAGAAATTACGTTCGTATTTACACGATGAAAGAAAAACCAACAGATACGATGAAAGATGTCGAAAAAAAATAAACAGCCGCACCAACGTTATGCCACGGGACACGATTGCGACAAGTTCTTTAGAAAGCCGGAAGTCGCCAAATAAATGTTACGTTTTCAGAGGCGAAACCCGCGATTTTCACTTTTAATGTCCGCCCTAAGAAGTGATCCCTGCAGTTAATACCTGCAGCGATCGCTGCACGAGTACAATAAAGAACAAAAAAACAATCGGATTCCAATGGCATGTTGTATAATATAAAAAAGGAACCATAAAATCTCAAAAATGCGATCATTCGCACAATTCTACTCTATAGTCTATCTGTCTCTGTTTACCTGCCTGTTCGTCTGCCTTTTACCTGTCTCTAACCACCGACTGACTTATTCCAAAATTTCGAAATATCGGTGAACCACGCAGCTATTGATGGTCGCCACTTGATATTCATTATTCCTATTTTTTTTCGACACCCTTTATATCATTTCGCGACCTCGCAGTCCATTCAGTTTCAGATCGGCCCTTTTTCTTGAATACAGAAAACTAACAGATTCCCAAGATCCAATCACGCGTATAATAATATATCGACTAACAAAACGGATCTCTGCTTTCTTCAAAAGGGCCGACGCGACCACGCGGACTCGCAAATGGTCGAAATTTACTAGGGGGAAAATGAATTTGAATTCTTTGCGCACAAGCTCGCCCAAAACAATCGTTAGGAATTGTGCCTAGATGTTTAAACACGTATTCTATGGGATCAACGTCATTACCTTTAAAATGAAAATCAATAAGGTTCCCCATGAGGACTTTATCTATATATATAAATATATATATATATATTAATTATAACAAACGATATAACATCGTGCTCTATGCGAAGTCATTTATTTCCCACAGTCAATTTATTTTTGACGAAATTTATCAATTCAAAAAATTCTAAACTTCGCGCCTTTTCATTTTCACTCTCCACTTATCATGCGTCTGGCCGTATATCGTCTTGCGGGAGAAAAAAAAAGAAAATTAAGAAATATAATACAAAGATGTATTACACTGATTGATCCAAGTGGTTCAAATACGACGCTGCTTCCATTAATTACTTTTATATCACGAATCATATCTACTTATATCATACAATATATCGTTTATTTACTATCATTCACGTTATAATTTCTTATCTATATACTATTACGATATATACTTGTACTTGTACCTATAGCTATACGTGTACCTACGTTATTGTAGCTCTACCTGTCTCTGTACTATACATACTATATATACATCTATATACATCTATACTTATATACTATACATATATTCCTCCTATACCTTTTCTACTGCGCATTATACTGTGATTCGACACTGTGCGAATATTCCATTACGATATTGTACCTATATCTATATATTATCTGATTACGAAATATTTCATATTTCCCTGGAAACAAACTTTTTCCCTGGAATATATTAAAGAGGCTCCTTCCTCCTTATGCCTAATGAAAATACTGTACTGTTCTTATTATTTTTCTTTTTTTTTTTATAGTCTCACTCATATCTACATCTTGTGCATCTCGTCTTGATCTTTCGTAATCTTTCGTCGTCCCGTGCACGTTTGTTGCCTGCAAAATTAATTAACGTACAAAGCCACTCGCATACCATGCACACCTAACACGTATATGTGAAATTGATTCTTGAGGAAGAAAAAGAAAAAAAAAGTATCCGCGTAGAAACGAAAAATATTACGAAGAAAGGAACTTTTTTTTTTTTTTTATATACGAAAAAATTGTTATGCGCCAATTTCGCGACAAGACGCTCGGCCGTAACAAACAGTTGCGACTGTTAAATCGGAAGTCTGTTATGAGGTATGAGAAATTTTATTGCTCGACCTATGTGATCGTGAAATTCCACACGTGCAATTTCACTCTTGTGGCAGTCATTGCGTGGGGAGATATTAGGGGGATTTATCAGAGCGCGACGGACCCCAAAACGACGTCGAGCGTCGTTATATAAGTGTCACGTAAATTTATGAGATTTTACATGAAACGCATAATTTTTCTGATTGTCGATCGAACTGTATCTATTCGTCGCTCTTAACCTTCGATTACGAGTCCGCTGTATTCTGTATTTTGACAAATTTTTGGTATTATCACTTCTGGATAAGAAAAAGGAAACATTCAGTAATATATATATATATATATATATATATATACGTATAAAAGGCAAATGAGTTTTTAAGAATCATCGTAGCCTCATATGGGATACATTTTTGAATTATTTTATTGTCACTATTCTCATATATTTTATATCGGCTTATCTGGTAATTTTTTTTTTCTTTTCTTTCTTTCTATTATACCTGATCGGTAGAAGTATGGGTGCCGCTCGAGATCGAAGGTAGGAATGCGATCGGTGGAGTTGCGAAAACACTTTCACGTCGAGTCAATGTCAATTCTGCTAACAAAAAATGATTTTACACTGCTTGGCGTGTTCCGAAAAGAATGCGGCCTAGCGTCGTTCGGTAAACCGATAAAAAAAATCGCCATCGAGGGTTTTAACGATTTCTTAAATTTTTTCATTTTTTTTTTTTTTTAATAAGAACATTTACTACGAGTGAAGGACGAGGGACTTTCTTTTTCCTTTTTTTCCCGTTTTTCAGTTTTTTTTATTTATCCGACTTCTAATGTGTTTGATACCGGTATGCTGTATGTGTATATTCGTAGTAAAGTGGCCTTCTCAGGAATGCCACCTTGGTCGAAATACCGATCTATTAAGTAATTCCCAATTACTTGTATACTCGTTACGGAATCGCGTGGTAATACCGATCGGTCATATCGGTATTTACGACCACGCTTGATTTTTGTTCTCCTTCGTTTTTTCAATATGGTTCCTTTTCTCTAACGGCTCTATAAGAAATCGGTAAAATCCTCAGTAAGTGATCGGTATGCGCACATTTTTTTTTTTAATGACTTTCCGTGTGTTATTTTTCAAATATGACTTTTTTATAATGTATATATATATATATACACACACGCATACACACACACACGCAATAATTAACGGACGAACATTGAATCTGACGCAATTCCGCATTCTCTACGATCTCGGTAAACGTCTTTTTTTTTGTTAATTTAAAAAATGCAAAAATCATGGGCGTAGTACGAAAAAGAGAAAAACATAAAGAAAGTGAAGGGACAAAATGAAATGCACGAGTCACGAATTATCATGACTCTTGTGCTGTGATTAAAAAGATGTTTCTACAGCAAGGACGGTATTTATAAGGAGTCGGTTAAGTGGAAAATGCTCTGCAATGATCAGACACGATTGAAGTGACACTGCTAGAGTCGTATTGAGTATTAACGTCAAAAAGATCACAATTAGCTTTCAGTTTCGACGATATTAAAGCCTTTGACGGACCCCCGAGACAACGTAGTAGTTCGAAAAAAATAATGAAAAAAAATTTTTTTTTCAAAAAAAAAATTAAAAGCCATTATTAATTCAACTACAAAAAATGAATACTAAAAATACTTCTATGCCTTCTTGGGGTTCCAGTGGGGCGCGATACTAAGGATACTTATTCGTAACGGTAGCCAATAAAATTAATACATCTTTACGTAAGGAGTAAGAGTATTTAAATCAATGTAGCGCTGTACAGATACGTACATGTCAACCTATCAGGATCCTTATTCGGCGTCGTGTTCACGTGACTAGAAAATTGCCCGCTCGAGCGTTCGGTATTGAAGTAAAACATTTTTTTTTTTGATTTTTTTTCATGGTCTAATAGTATTTTCATTTTGATTTCGAGACAATAATTGTCAAAAAGCTCAATTACTGACGATTGGAACTTCTCGATAGGCATTCGTTACGTGTACTGCAAATTCAAGTGTTTCCATGTCCTTTCTGTGGTTAGTTACCTTTAAGACAATTACAAGTATTTTGCTTATACGTTGCAATATGTAAGATTAGCAAAGCACTTGTAAGCGTGTAAAGTGACTGACGTAGAAATTATATGGAATAACGCATTTCGTTATATGTTTGAATTTCCCACGTGACTAACCATATATAAGAAATTTTGAAAATTTCATTAGCACGATCTTTGATATTGAAATCGGGTCAGAGTTCAAACTCAAGTTTGATGGGGGTAAAGGTTAAAAGAGTTCGATAGGTAATTTTGGAATAAAAAAAATTGTAACTAATCGGGTAACGTCTTTTGTCACTATCAGGAATCAAGATGCTATTGACGATGTTGTTCTTGCTGTCGTTGCGTGTCGGATCCGTGACGTGAAAAAAGTAAATAATTAAATAGAGAAATAAAAATAGAAGGAATTGGGGCGAGAATGAATGACGTGTATGAATTCAATAGGAAATTAATAAACCGATGCGTTCGCGCGTCGATAGACTAATTGTGAAGAAAGAGGCTAAAGGAAACGAAGATAAAAAAAAAAGGAGGTTTGTTTTAGCCAGACGGTTAAGATAGGCACATAGAGTCAATTGCGAATCGATATGTAATAAAACAGAAATATATCGTATTAAAGATATTGATTATTACTTGTAATAATATTATTAGGGTCGACGTAAATAATGAATATGCAGAGGTGTCGTGAGATAAAAGTTTTGCGAATTAGATTAAATTCGCCTAAAGTTATACACGTATAAATAGCTGACCGCGAGCTGTGTCCATTTATTATTTTCACGAGTTACACGTGAACGAGATACATACATATGTATATTTATGGGCGGCAAAGGGGTCAATAATTGATATGAGGAGAAGAAAAATTCCTAGGTGAAAAAAAAAATTATAACGTATCGCATGCCGGACGTCGGCGTCGTCACGACTCCTTTGGCAATTTGGATTGAACTTTGACCCCGCGAAATAAAGTAACGTATGACAGGGTCAATCATACACGTAGATCTCTCTGGGCTGACCTTCAAAAAAAAAGGTACCGACAGAGAATGCCGGGCGTCGCGACGCCGACGTGTGTCGTTTACACCGGTACTGTGTATACTGGCCAAAATAAAAAAACATAAAATAGTGACGCGTATCACTGGGAAACTATATATATATATATATATCAGTCGGCCAGCCAAAGAGGGTAATGAGAAATTTTCAAAAAAAAAAAAAAAATGAAAATTCGAATTATAAGTACTGTAAAGCGGAATGCCGAATAAATGAATAAATAAAATAAATATATCATCGTGATCTCTGACCTCTCTCCAAAGTCTCGAAAGACTCCATATATAAATTCAAGATGGCCGACTCGCGGTAGCTGGTTGTAAAAATATCGTCCGTTGAACGCTAATTATATTCGTCGCGAACTATCATAATAATTATTGTCATTAATTATTCTCGATAGCGGCGTCATTCGTTAAGATCATTTGTACGATCTATAGCAGGGCGAGCGATTATAGTAGGAAGAATCGTGCGTATGGCGCCGGGACGCCGTACTGTATGAAAATAAAAAAAGTTAAGAAGCAAAAGAGCAAAGACATTAGTTAAATGTCACCGGGACTAATTCCCGGAGGAGCGTTGATGTTAGAATTTCGATATTTTTTTGTGCGATTTTTTCATTACGCACAATGCGTACGAGAAAAACAAAATTATTCGCGAAACATGGACGTTATTCATTGCGTTAGAACGAATATAAATACATTATATTTAGAAGATACTACAAATATATATATATATATATATATATATATATATACACATATATACACGCGACACATGTGTATATGTATATATATATATTTATGTGCAATACAAGGCAAAAATATTACGTATATATGTATACGCGTGTAACTAACGAACGGAAGTAATGGCGGCTACGTAGGTCATTATTATAGAGAAATTTAGTACTTTAATGTGAATTTTCAGTATTATGTGGAATACACACAGTGGCACAGTAAAATGACGCAAGTAGGCGACTGCGAGAATTCTTTTTTTTTTTTTATTTTTTTTTCCAATTATTAATTTCGAAAATTATATAAGAGAGTAAAACTCTCGTCATTGTTGTCGCACTAAACAAAAGACACGAGTTGAGCGTGACGACTTTTATTTTTTTTATCTTTACTGTTACGTCATAGTTGACGACAATGACGATCAAGTCGGGATTGCACACCCACGCGAATACACAATGTTAACTGACACTTGTCATGTGTGATAAGCACACAGTGCGAGGTGCGCACAGAAAAAAAAAAATATATATACACATATTATAATATAGGATTCAAGAATTTAAAAAAAAAAATCGGTACCTCCGAGTTTTTCGAAATACGGTTGCATTGCATTTATGATTCCACGTCGGTTTATTAAATAGAATTATCCTTAGGAGTTATAAGGTACTGTATATCCACGTACATACATTATTACTATTATATTATATTAGATACTATTATATATTATTATACATGCATATTCCTCCTTTTTATTGTTCACAATTTTTGCGTTATTTTGTAAAGAAGAATAAAAAGTCTTGACAAACGCAAACGGGACAATTTGGTTGATACGCAATTCCACGTGCTGTGTGAGATTTGAAAATTTGTCTTTCGTTTAATTAGTGCGTGATAAGAATTAAGAAGAATAATGATTTTAGGATAGACAGATATTTTATTTGTAAAAAATATTTTTTCTTTTTTCCTTTCTGTAGCTACTACTGTTACTAATTTTATTAATTTATCCTGCATTATACGTTTCGAACTGCTTGCGTTTTTTTTTTATAGGATGAATATAGAACCGAGTACGATTGTATTTATTTTATTGAATAAGAATATCGATTCTCATCGATCCATCGATCGAGTCCATTATTCGATTAAGAATAATCGATATCGTCATTCATTGGCTGCAGAGATCGATAAGTTGTCGTATCATGTGTGAGAGAGAAGCATAATCAGTTCTGTTCAATTACAAGATATTGTAGGTCACATATGGTATCGGTGTGTATCGAATGATCGGTTGGATGGAACCGATTGCTGAACTGTAGCCCAGAGGAAGAATATGGTAAGGCGAATACACAGCCCTTTGTTGCTCGATCTGAACCTGGTTACTTCCTTGAGGAACTATTACCGATTCTGCAGATTGCACCGGAACAGATTTATGTTCGATTGGACTCTGCTGATTGGAGACTTTTAAGGCTGTTCCTGCAGGAGTGATCGCATTGTTGCCATCTGAAAGACATGGGAGATCGTTAAAAATGGGTAGTTTAGGTACCAATAGAAAAAAAAAAAAAGGAATTTCATCATATCGGTACCAACCGTATCTATAATTGGGTAATAAATTGTGTAAGTAAAAAATTTTGAACCAGTCAACAAACCATGCATCAATTATTAATAAGGGTCTGGATACGGTTTAATTACGAAATTGACCTTGATCGATCATTGCCCGCGGAAGTGACGTTCTGTCCTTGAAGTGTCCCAGATCTCGAGTAGAGAAAGGTACCGAAAAGGGAAGGCTAGTACGTTCGTTAAACCAGATCCAGAAAAGAGTCAGAACGCTATTAAGAGTCTTGGAACGGACACAAGAAATTTTATGACTTCCGGTGTCATTGAAGGACTCGGAAAGAAATAAAATTATAGAAGACTGACCCATGCCCTTATCGGATCCTGGGATAATTATTGGTCGATCACGATATTGTTTATGAGATGATTGCTTTCACGGAATCACACGGATACAGCCGAAGGCGTCTTTTTCGTAAAAATGTAGAATTATCTACAACAGCGCATGCGCAGTAACATTTTTTCTGGATCATTAACCGGTACGATTCAGACGTTAAAAGTAATGAAAGTAACCTTGACTCAAAGATGCCTGAGGTGTCGCGCTGGCCTTTCCCAACATTGCGACCTCGATTGCACCCAAGGGTTGCACATTCAGATTCACTGGTATGAGCAGAGGTGTAGATACAGATTGTATGATCGAAGATTTTTTAGTCGATTCTGCTGATCTATTAATTGGTTCCTCGTTAACAGATTCACTGTTAGATACAGATTGGATCTCAACCGTGTCAGGCGCCTGGAACAAAAAATCGCTGATTAAGGTTTTTCATTCTTTCGATTATGCCAGGGGACCTAACATGGATAAAAACAATTCATAACACCTTCGTAGAAACACCTTACCTGTTCTGCTGAACGAGACTCCGCAGGGACATCCGATTTCTCTGCGACTGCTTCTTGAAGGTTTTCCTGCGTTACTTCCGGTGCATTTTCCACTGGTCTCTCATTCTCTACGGATTTTATGATGGGTTGGTTCTCCACGCTCTTCAGCTTTTCACTGTTCTCCACTACGATCTGATCAGGATTCGCAAGATCAGATCCAGCCTTCTGCAGAGCCTCCAGATGAGCTATCCTTGCTGCAGCGACTTCCGGTGTCTCTTGTACTGGCTCCGGTGCCTGTGGTAAGTTGGTAGCTACTACACGGAAACCGTTGTCGCCATCTGCAGTATAATCTGCACTCTGGATTACACCAGCGCCATCTACGTAGCTGTAGGATCCTCTTGTGGTTCCATCCAGAGCACGGACTTCCGATCTAGCAGAATCTGGCGCGCTATATCCAAAGCTGTACTGTCCCAGTGTATCCTGGTAGCCTAGGATGAATCCTGGCGGTTTGGCTATGCCGCCGGAAACTACTGTGAGCACCAGGAATACCACCTGAAACATTATTTAAATATGCAGTTAATCTTTTAATTATCTTTCACAATAATCACAAGATCCTTACGTAAGCTCTCATTGTCTTTTAATAATTGACAGTGACTAGCCGACTACTGCAGCTACTACTCTGATAACTTCGGATAGCAGTGACACTTTATATAGGATAGGACCACACCCTGGTACACCGGCAGAGTCGATGTGCTGTTTTATTGCGAATTTGTAAAGCAGATGAGACGAGGCCGCAAGATATTTGCAGAACTGGTTATGCCGGCAAGGCCGAGTCCATAAACCGGACCGCGAGTTCAAAATACTTGGTGCTCGGTATTTTATGCTGTATAACTTTTCTTTTTTAACTTTTTATTCTTTTATTTTTATGAAACACCATCCACCACATGGATATTCGATCCAGATCGTAGCAGACTGCCCTAATATGTCGGCTGTCAAGGACGCCTATGAAACTACTTTGCACCCACTGGTTATTATCGATAGAGCCCTTTTTGATTATTAGTATTAAGAAAAGCACATGGAATACAAAACAGAATGATTTTTATCTTCATAAAATAATGCACGTGTACGTTTATTCACATTTATATCGAATTATAAGCTACTAATAAAGTACAGTTCAATCTTATGATAAATGTTTGTTTGGTTATATTTTAATCCCGTGTCGTATATTTATTAACATTATTCATGCCCGACGAGTTATTGTTATTCAAGCCTAATGGGTGATATGGTAATTTCCCTGTGACGTATGCACGGAAGCCCATGCAAGTCAAAACTTAGTGAGAATTTACATAAAATGACTGAGCCTTCCCTGTCGACGAATGTCCTCAAGGTATAAATAGTCTAATTGCAAAGGCGTGGATCATGGCGAGAGTCGCTTTGATATACTTTTCTTTCTTTTTACTTTCCGTAGTTTTGCGATTGACATTTCTCATGTTGCCTACCGTGAGTTTATTGTGCTTCTTACGTGGAGACGCGTAATAGTCGCGCAATACTCCCACCATTGTTGTGCGTATGTTACTGTACGTAAGGACATTTTGGATTATTCGACACAATGGCTCTTTGTATGCATATGCATAAATTACAGGCTCTTTCAAGTTGTATCATAACATAAGACCTTGGCTATAAATTACGATTACGTAGAGGGCGCACAATAAGAGATTATCACGTGTGACAATAATACGTGAATATATCGAGGAATTTAATGTGAAAGAATTTTTTTGTTTCTATACAATTAACTCTATTGATATTTTTAGGACAGAGTTTGAACGTCGAAAGACTATTTCGTGATTACGTAATATCAGGATATATCTTTGGATTCTAAGAATAGGGATTTTTTTGGTTGTATAAGGTAATTGTGAAGTAATTGCACTGTACGAGGTATGTTTGAAAATAGTTTATTATTGCAGAAAAATGGTAAATGAATTTAGAAGGTACATTCATGATTCGGTAAATGAAATTAGTGATTTAGTCACTGGCGTTCACCAGATGGAGACCTGGGGATGAGCAGCGTAAGCAGAGATGACGGGGGCACCGTGAGCAGACACGACATGGGAAACAGCAGGGGCGGAATAGGCAGATACGATAACGGGGGAGGCAGCATAGTTCTTGGCAGCCTCATGAGCCAGGGTGATCTTCTCGTTGACGTGGGCAGCAGCGTGCTCGGCCTTGGCGATGGCA
>JARQTG010000378.1:0-135207 GCA_030142615.1 Syrista parreyssii
GAATGATAAAATTGGGTAGAGAGAACGTCGAACAGACGATGAGTGAGGTCTTGAAACCGGTAGTGACTCCACTGCAGGAACTAGTGACTGCATCTCAGCCGAAGCGTAATCTTATCAAAGACGAGATTAAGGATGAAATAAAACAAGACGTAGAAGCGGATGATACGCTTAGAACGGCAGATGAATCCTTCAAGTCTCTAAAGAATGATTCTTTCGAAGAAGAAGACAAACAGATTGATGAAGAAAGAGATAACGATATCTCGATATGCTGCTATCGAGGCAGAATAAACAATTGGATACCACCTATGGTGTACGTAAACTCGCCAAGAACAAATTGATGATAGGCGATTCGCCTATCTAGGTATGGAAATGGATAATTTTTTTTTTTCAGAAGAAGAAGACAATGTATAAACCAACTATTATATATATATTTTTTTCATTTAATACATTATTTCTATTATACTGCTACTGCTACTACTACTGCTGCTACTGCTGCTGCTGCTGCTGCTGCAACACTATTACAATTATTGTTGCTACTGTTCACATTACTGTAAAACCAAAAGATTATTTGTTATAATCAAATTAAAATTAGTGAAAAAAAATAAAAGAATGTAAAATACTTATAATAATTCTTCAATGCTTATCTTATATTCTTTTGAACCAAATTTGATTATCATTGTACACTTCTTTAACAACCACAATGCCGTTAATATCAATTACGCACAAAACGTGTCTAAAAGCGTTGCTCATTCGTAGAGCATTCTGAACAATTAACAGCGTACATGGCTGAAGTTCGTTTTGTACCCATTCGATGGGTACAAAAACGTTTGGTAGTAACTGTACGTAGTGCTCCTTAGCCATTTTTTGAACTGAGTCATAGCGGGTGCAAGCGCCATTTTAAAGCATTCTCCATACCTCTAAGCTCTCTATGTGACAAAGAGTGTGAGTGACTTCTTAGAATTATTTATTAAGATAACGAACGGAAGGAACAATCCGGATGGTTAGGAGCTGGCGTTGCATTGAAGGATCAAGTGATACGCAATAACTTAAAGCATACGTTGTATTTATTTTCAATTTTTACATACTTATTTTCACTTTTTCTAAGATTCTTATTATTACACTACCTATATGACAAAGGGTGCGAGAGACTTCTTAAAATTATTTATTAAGATAAGGAATAGGAGAAACAATCTAAATGGTTCAGAGCTAACGTTGCAGAGAAAGATAGAGTAACATACATATAATAACTTAGAGCACACGTTTTGTTCAATAAAATGTTTAATTATTGTATATATATACATATTGTATACGATCGCCGTCTCGTGACCCGGCTCACCGCAGTGGGAGGGGGGAGTTATGGTTTTTTCTACGATACAATTCCAGAACACAATCGTGTACGTATACGTTTATTGTTCGTTTTCGACGTACAGTGAATTTACACGATGTCATCTGCACGGTACTCAGGGACAATAACGCATCTTAATCACGGGCGACAGCCAGTATCTCGTCAGTAACCCGGATTCGCCGGAATACGTTACTAGTAGTGTTGACCGTCTCTGTTACCACCAATTTTTCTTGGGTAACCGATCGAACACTACCCTGGCTGGCGTCCATACGATGCCAAGAACTTGTCCCTAAAAAGCGTACGCACCACTCTCCTTCGCGACTACCAAATAACTGAACTGAACTTGAGACCACCGTTCCCTTTTTCTTTTAACTAAACTTGTTGGTGGTTAAAAAACTAACAAAACAAAATAACGGCCAGTGGCGATTGTCAACACATATATTTTTATTTTTTTTTAACATTTATAACCCCATGGCAATGTATCAATCGTACCCGGAACAATAATCCTCTTGTTATCATTCCAGCTCAGTGCTACCTTTCTCTGTTGTACCGTATAAACATTATGCTTTTTACTTTGAATTAAATTCTGACATTTCGTTAAATTTTGATGATGCAAAAGACACTGAATATAATTATCAAAGGTAATTGTTTTCAATGTAGATGCTTTGACTCTTTTCGCGCGTTTCTTATCTTTGCTTTCTCCTAAAATTTTGAAAGAGTATAATTTTGCTCGCAATCCTACGAATTCAACCATAATTTTTCCATTATTTTCATCCTTCAATAATCCCAATGCTTTTTTATTTGCTAGTGGTATATCATAAACATTATCCGGGGGGTAGTCTGAGGTGTCAAATTTATCTAAGTCACGTTTAATATACTCATATATGTTCGGAACGGTAAAGTAGTATATGAGACTATCGCTGTCGGTATACATCAATTTAGCTATATCGGCAAAAGTATTTTTTAAGTAGTTGTAGTGAAAATCGTATATGTACGTTTTAGAAATGTCTAGGATGGAAAATTCTGCGTATATCGGTTTAATGAATTTAATTTTTGTTTGGTTTAATTCTACTATGATAATATCTTCGTCAAATATGGTACAGCTATGAAAATTTGGTTTTGCAATCAGAGCCTTTGCTCCATACGCTCCAACCCACCTAGTAACCACTCTAACGTCTTTTTGTTTTCTGACATTTTCCATTGTTCTACTGAAAACCGAATTGTTCATAAGTTTATAAAAATTTTTTTCAAAATCATTATTCGATTTTTTTCTCATTTCGGTGTTCAAATCTATATACTTTTTGAGCCATGGTGCCTGTTTAAATTTTAAAACACGATGAATTTTTGTTAACTTTATACCTAATCTCAAACTCTGTTTCAATTTCTTATAATGAATGATGTATCTATCTTTCGGGCGGAGCGAAGTTATCAATTTCGAATTGCTAGAGCCTGGAGGAGTGTATTGCTGTGGACAGAGTGGCAAATCTTTTTGAAGTCCTTGAAGCTCGATCGGATACTCCAAATCAATTTCCAATATGTAACCCGTAAGAGAGTCATCGGGAATATTGCGAATATCCAATTGCTCAAAATTTTCTTCCCATTCGAATGAGCCTACTGGTAAAGATTGACTCATAGCTGCACCGTACAAATTATTTACGTCATAGTACATAAGATACGACTCCTCTTTGCTTGGATCGAAATCTGCTCCCATGTACCTATTGTTAGCCCTGGCGTATCTGTTGGAGCATTAAACTACGCCACCTCGAATGCCTCTTTCGATAAACAACAACATCTCTACATCAGTCAGCAGCTCAAGTTCATCACCCGTACACTTGAGCATAGCGTCGAAAGCAAGGCCTGGCGCAGTGTAATAGTGTAGGGGATCTAAGTTGTATATAGCGTAGCATTTACGTCTAAAATTTTCAAAGATATCAGCTAGAAGAAGAACATCGGTTTGCAGATACAAACCAGAATATTCACCTAATGTTTTAATGCAAAAAGTCTGCCAAATATTGCAAGCGTGATCATAATCTGCTTCTGAAATTCCTTCGTTATTTAATTTTGAATAAAATTCTTCTTTTATGGGTAATTGATCCTCTTTCAGTTTTTCCCAAATATCAATATATTCGTAGGGAAAAACACCTTTTCTAGTAATTAATTTTTCATCATCTTTCAAATAGGATGCTAATTTTTCAATGCTACTCGACGTAAATCTAAACGAATCAATAAATCGATAATTTACTATCGTATCTTTGACGCTCTTCGTAAAAGATATATAATATCTTTCTTTGTTTACTGGTAAGAGATTCATTGAACCCTCGAAAGACGTAGCTAGAGCTCTAATCAAAAAGTGTGAATCATAACCAGATAAGTTATGAAATACGAAAGGGACGGTATGTGAGTTTTTATAGTTCAAATTACACCCCTGATGTGCAGCACCGCGATATTTGTCTGTAAAATGGCAATGATCGTGATGCTTGGCATCCTGAGGTGTAAACGATTTTTCACAAATATGACAAATCTTGGTCGAATAAAATTAATTTCTTTGTTTGAAATTTAGAGATTCCATTGGTGCGATACGTTTTAGGTAAAATTCTATAAATTGAGCTAATTCCTTTAATTGATTCATAAACCATTCCACGCAATCATTTCCACGATAAGCTCTAAATTTAGAGATAGAGTCGTCAAAGTTACATTGTAAATAGTACGCTATACTGTGTGGAACGTGTGGAACTTTGATAGAGTTGTGTTTAACGAATTAGACTTACCCGTAATTGGCTCTAACATACACTCGATGTCAGCATAAACGACAAACGGGACAGATTCTCTATACTTATAATTTTTTAATTTCGTAATTTTATCTTTTTCATCCGGAAATACGACTCTGCATTTATTTATATTTGCACAATCGAGTCTACGTTTTTCGAAAGAGCTTTCTAATCTAAAGTGACATAGACATCCGTCACACAGTCTGGTACAACCATGACGCTTTGAAATTTGTGAACTCAGTAAACGGGATAGATTTCGAATCCAAGCAAAGTGATAAACATTACCGTCTTCCATGTTCACGTCATCTCCATTCGAATAAATTTTTATTTCCAACATGAGTAAATGAATCGCTTCCTTATTTGATTTTTCCTGACTTCTAAAGGCTAAAATGGGGATGGGAGGTTTCGCAAATTTCTAGGAATCGAACCGCCTACATAAATTCCTGAAATCGATGTCAAGGTCCATGCATCTTCCGGACGGAGCGACTTAAGTTCTGGAATATTCGGACGAACCTTAGCCCTCCTCCGATGACGAAGTTGCGTCGCGCCTCCTACGAGTAATTTGACACCTCGAGGGGGATGAGGGATCGCATTCTCGACGCACGACTCTGCGAGATAACGTTCGAAGTCAAGTCGGTTACCGGCCGAAACCTGCATGGGGAGGGTATCGTTTTTCCTGGAATCAACCTTGACGCAAAAGATCCTGAAACCGCTCTTCGGCACTGCGCACAAAGGGGGTGCCGTTCGTCTCCCTCCCTCCCTCTCCCTCTCTCTCTCTCTCATTCACCGATGCTACGCACTAGTCTGCGCGATAAGGTTCAAGGTTAGGGAGAAAAGTTCTGGAAACTTCCTGCAGGACTGCATCAGCGATGCGCAAATCTGCGAGATAACGTTCCAGGTCAAACCGGCTGAGGGATGCCGTCCGAAACCTGTACGAACATGCACGGGTCCGTCGAAGCTTCTACAAGACTCTTCCGGAGGGGGAGGGGGGGGGGGGGCAAGACTGCCTCAAAACGTCGCGGGAGAAGACCGCCGACTCTGGGAGCGATCCTTCGCGACTTAGCACGGACACGAACCGTCCAAGCTTCCAGAATGTTCTTAAATGTTCTAGAAGGTTCTCGATCGCGTGCGATTCTTATGATCGAACGTAAAATTCCTGGAATCCCCCATAAATTCCTAGAAAATAGGAGGCTTCGGTGATGTCACTTCCGGAAATCGTAGAGCTCACGACGGCAACTTAGCACGGACACCCACCTTCGAAGGTTCTAGAGTGTCGGTAAATGACGGTTACAGGAATCCTAGTCCAGAACTCTCCAACTTATACTACTTGTGAATAAACTTATAAACAATCAAAGTAATTGTATTTGCAATTTTCCAATTACATGTAGTAATTTCTATTTTATAGCAGTTTTGGATTTTTTAAATTAATGCTACGACTGTTGACTATGCTACTATATCACTAATCCTGTGTCGATATATTACCGACACACATTATATTTAAGAATCGATCTATTGCATAACCGATTCTATTTATTCGATTCAATTTAATTCAGCAGATCGATACTCTTCTCAGAACCATGAAACCCTACTTATTACAAATACACTACTAACCGAATGTAATTTACCATAAAAATTGTTGAGATTATAAGCATAAATTAACAGGTTATAAAAGTACATCGACCGTTATGTATAGTCCATTCCTACGTTCCCATTATTCATACACATGTGATGTTTCTTTTCTTCCAGGAGCATGTGCCGGAAGTGTGTCTCCCAAATAACACAAAGTCATTCAATAGGTGCCGCTACGGTGTCCAATAAAAGTTACGGATAACTTTTTCGACGTCAAAATAGTCAACGTTTTGGCTACCAGAATGTACAGCGAATGTCGCGCCAAATGCTAACTTTTTGCATTGGGAAAGTTGACGTTTTGGCGTACAAATCGATACGTTTTGGTAACCAAAAAGAGGTCTATTTTCACGGCGGAAAGGTATCTTTAAAAAAGTGTCCAACCGATAATCTTTGACGATACCTTAAAGGTATCTTACAACGTCTATTGGATTATTCGGTACTCTTCGGATAATTCGGAAAATCAGATCCCTCATGTGCCACGTTCAGTCAACACGAAAAATTCCTCTGACAGAACATTCCGTAATGACCGAATCTGTCACATGATTTTCTGAATTATCCGAACAAGTTGGAAAGGTATCTTAAATATTAGCAAAAAGAATTAGGAGTGAAAAAACTTTTGAATTATACAGTTTAGTATTTAAAAATGACAATGTTATTTGAAAATCAAATCAAACTTCTTAAATGCTGTTGTTATTTTGCAGCTTGATTTTGTTTTTTTCGATCCTGCGCTCTAATTCGATCTCCTGCGCACCGGAGCCAATCTTTCAAACGCTCTTCCATTTTTGCTTATGTTACATTATATTGGTTTTGAAGAACATCTGTAAATTCGCAACAGCAGAACTGTATCAAAATTTATTACAGAAATATCTTTTTAAAATAAGTTTTTTCTCTCTTTACGATAAAAACTTACTTCTTACAACTTTTGAAAAAGTTAATGAAGATATTTTCATAGTATTAGCTGTTTGACTCGTCCACGTACGTACAATGCGTAGCAAGAATATCGCTCGTAACTACGGACATGGCCGAGCGCAGCCTTTTGAATCGTTTTTTCGCCTAAACTCCAGACTTTTCTTTTCTTAAATATAAAAAATAAATAAATAAATAGATAACAGTGACACGAATAATTACCGAAGATTTATTTCTATTACTTACAAATTGATGACGTCAAGTTTCGCTTTCCTCCAATTCACGATCAAACGCAGTACGACCCTTGGTGTCTTGTGCTTGAATAAATTGAGGAATAGCTTCTTGAACGTCCTCATGGACAACTTTGTGTCCATTCTTCATATATTCTAATATTTCTAACTGTTTTCATAACAATAATAACAATACTTTCTTATATTTTGCTGTAAGAGGAAAAATTCAACTTCAGTGAAGAAATCTTTCCATCATATTGTACATACATTCTATTGGGATAAATGAATCGAAAGGTATTTACAGCAACAATGTTCATCATGCTGATCCTCATCATGATTATCCTTTCTTTGTGATGGATCATCTGTATTATGGAATCGTCCGATCAATTCTGCAGGCATGTTGGGAGGATTGCTTTCTCCGAATTCGTCCTCATTATCGGCGCCACCATAAACGTTTTCAATTATTTGTTCATTAATATTAGTCTGAATTGAATTATTTTCGTTATCGACATATTCGTTGAGATTTGCATCTACTGCCATGGAAAACAATTCATAAGAACAGTAACAATTGCATGTTAGAATTATTTATTACAATGACATGACACATATAATCCCAGCAAACACAAAGTAGCAGTTGCTTATCAGTAATGTTAAAAGTTCCTATTCCCAGATGCAATTGTTATATTCGTGTACGGAACTGTACTTCATGTACGTAACTGTTACATCGCTGAGTAGGAAATTTTGCCGATATGCAACTATATGTATTTGCTATGATTAGATTATTATTGTTATCTAGATGAAGTTGGATCAAGCAATAGTTTATTTACCTGCTAAAGAAGCATATTTCAACACATTTGGGATTAGAACAGGCTTATCCCCCGCTTCATCATTTTTTACAAGAATCATTTGTCATGTACTTTTAGATTCTTTGCAACTCAAAAACTGTTGAACGTTATTATCCTACTCAGTCGCAGCATTATCAGCGCAATTGATTGCTGAATTCGATGATAATAATTAGTAATAATTCTTCAAACACAAAATTTACCATGAATACATTATCAATTTACATACTGGATTCTTATATGTAGTTGCAGCTATATTGAGCCTATTGCCTGCATGAATAACATCATAAGTTAGCGAAGGCACTAATTGTTGTGCATTTGTTTACGAATACACATTTTGAATTTCATTGTTCCAGTATTATACAAGTGTAGATGGAATTGGTTAAACACACTCACTGTCGATTGAACTTGTGGTCCGAAATACCCTGCGAAATAGCAATAAGTTTCTTAGTGCATTTGTTGCTCTTTATACCTTTAAATTAATTTCATTAATTTTACTTTCTAGTTCTCAAAAATTAGTATTGTTAAATATTAATAGATTCTTACCCTTGCGTTCCATTTCAGTATGTAGCTTGAAAAATGTATTGATAATCGGTGGGTTTCTTTTTGACATACTGATTGAGTGTCCGTGCTATTGTCTTTTATTAGGATTGTTACAATATAAAGTCATTATTACAGTGGGCAACTCGAAAAGATCGTAACATAAATATACAGTTATACGTCCGAGTGAAGGATGGGAAATACATAACAAGTATCTAAGTATGGAATAGCTAAACATTTTCTTCTTACATATTATATTTACAGACCATGATTGGAGTTCAGAGAATTCAAAAAATTTGCAAATATCTAACCGGCGCGAATCACATGGATAATCTTCCATTGGTTTGGGATTCAATATTTTGCGACCAAAAATAACAGGACGGTCGTTAAGATGGCAAATAGCTTGAATAAATACTACGGCACAATCTCTTACATAACAACAGTTATTTGGAGTTCTATCTTTTAAATCGAACTTAGGAAATTGAATACAACCAAAAGAATTTGTAAAACCTTGTGGCAGTTGATTATTTCTTTTTTTATTTTCTTCCTTAATAAAAATTATTTTATTAAGCAAGCGAAATATAACCTTCGCTTACTTTGCGGGACGTTGCGCAGGCTCCGATAATAGTTTTGATCGTTCTGTTATACGATTCATTACTACTGTGAGAAAAGCAGTAAACCATTTTTCAATGTGTTTTTCATAATATGTAAACAATTTTTGAATGGAAAACAAGTAAATGAATCTAGAGATTCATATTGTAAAACATAGCAAGCAACTATGGATAAGATTGTGTACATTATAGGTAATAGACTGATTACCATACATTTTTTTCATCTCTTTTACAAAATATCTCATAAGATTATTTGCATGTTGATTATTTTTCACACATTGTTCACGGTCACAATGTATCCTGTATGCACAATTCAATGCATTAAAATGAATTATTTACCTTTTTGGTAAAAGTGAACGTAGAATCACCGTACATGGTATAACCGTATCACCGTAAGTATAACAGAAATAAACGGAGTTCTGTTGCTTTCCATCGCGTTATTTCAGTAAAAGTGATCACAAAGTCAAAAGTAAAGACACAAAGTATACGTGCGAAATTGGAAGTAATGAAACTTGAAAAAGTACAAAATGATTCATCAACTGCTTTAAATAATACCTTTGCCTTTTGTGCGTGCTAATATAAGTCAAACTACCGAAGAAGAAGTTTTTTCATTACTCTGAAACAAAGGAGATACATGTAGTCTAGCAAAAATTGATTTGTCATACTTATTCCAGCATCCTCAAATGATCTTTCATTTAGGAAAGCAGTTGGATAGCCTTGTCGAAATGTTGTATCAGTACGTAACGAAGCATTAGATTGTGAGAAAAGCCTGCAACTCTGTATAGTAATGCCTTCTTAAAGACACTCACTGCACCTACTGTTATGGCCTGGAAAACAGCAAATAAAATTTCTTGCTAGAGTGTCTGCAAGAACAGCTTTATCATGTACTTTAAATTGACGATTATCAAATCTGAACCTATCAGTATTTAAAGTCATGTATTCATTTACAAAGGGTATGAGATATTCAACAAGCTAAGAGTTTCCCTGTTTCATGAAATGCAGCAATGACAAAAGGTGCTAGTGAATAGTTTGTATCAATTAATTCGCCTAAAATGGGACATAAATCACTTTTAGAACTCTTTGAAAGACTTAATCCATCTATATTTATATAAATCTACAAATCAGTTGGAAGTTTCGAAATATCAATATTACTCTAGATATCGGTTAATACTGTTTACAGACCATAATATACACATGCATCAGTACCCAAAGGTATCAGATAATTATGTTTAGGAGTATTTAGTAATGTTCTTGTACTTGACAGGAGATTACCACGTCCAGCCTGGCAAAGAGCACATAGAAGTTTATCCATTGCATTGTGAGTAATTCTATCTTTTATTACCCAATTTTGTAAGAAAACTTGTAGCTCAAATAGCTTGACTGAATTCTCTAAATTTCTATCTACTGTTACTTCATAATTACGATCATGTAATGATTTAATATTACTTACTTCCACATTAATTTCAAACTCTACTGACATATTTTCAATTTCATTATTCGAATCACCAACTATTGAGATATTGCCAATTTCATTGTTTGAAACATCAAAATTGCATTTAATAGAATTTTCTGATAATTATGATGACGAAGTTCACGATGTACATTAGATACATTATCATTATAAATAGACTGAACTTCAATTGATAATAACGCGTTAATCCGCCTTCGCTGATGTTGGCGCGTAAGGTGAAGAAAATGTTTTTGTACTTTCAACGACATTAGTCTATAAATCAATATAGCTTATTAGACAATATCTCTATAGTATTAATGTTCACATTATAAATGAAATCAGTTAATATACTTACAAAACTCAGTCAAATTTAGATATAATAATCCCAAAGACACTGGCGCAGTACACTCACGTGTTTTTCTAATGAGCAGTGGCAGCCATATTGCTGTATATGCGCCATAAACGTCAATTGGCGCCAATCGCATATCTGTATTCGACACAAAGGCGCATTTGAGCGAGACTAAAAATAATCAATCTTCAGCTGCCGTTTTAAAATTGAAATTCGTAATCGATATATGTTTTCGAACTTAACATTTTTCAACAAAATTATGTCAATAAAATAATAACGAATTGGCAACTAAAAAGTGCCACCAATGTGGATCCAAAAAAAGTTAACGGTCAGACATCTATTTTGATCGTGCGAAAAAGTTATCTGAAAATAGTCATCTATTTAGTATTTCCAAAAAGATACCTTTTAGATAGATCATAATGATATCTATCAGGCAACTTGTTGAACATACCGTACAGTTATCTTTTTGAAGTTAACTTTCCGATAGCATTTTCACGTGAATTATAAATCAATGTGTAATTGTTATCCCTTAGTTATCTTTTTCGACAGATCTAAAAGTCGCCTCTATTTAGATACATTTTCGGTAACATTTCAATGTTAACTTGAATTTTGAGCACAATTGACATCTTTTAGTTATTTTTCCGACAAGTCTGAAAGATAACTTAAAAATGACATCTTATAGATGTTGTTCCGACATTTGTGCTAGCTGGGATCGACCTAAAATAATCAGTTAGGGCTATTGCACACAAAATTTCCGGAAGCATAAAGTAAGGTGTAGACCAATCAGCATATGTTCATAACTCCATAAAAGTCCATATTATGGACTTATGCTCCATGGTCTAAACCTTACGTTATGCTTACGGTAATTTTGTGTACGATAGCCCTTATCAAAGCAAAAGTATCGATATTTCGATTAATCGGAGAAAATCGTCCATCCCTAGTAGGTTTTGAAACACCCTATTACAGGAGTCGCATCTGTATATTTTGTGTTATAAAATGAGAAAGGAAATGTAATGTAAATGTGAATGGTAAATTAATTTAATTTATCAAAACAATTATCTTGCCTTATGAACAGTATTATCTTCCACAGCTAAAATGAGCCACTTGAAGAACTCAAATGGAGCGCATGAATCCTTACTCTAGAGGTTATACGGTATGTTATCTGTTTCGACCAGATAATTTTCATTATCTTTATCTAGACAATGTTCGTTGTCATAACTAAAAGAAAAGCTTTTGCTATTTCTCTCTAAAGGAGATTTCATCCTTATGCAGCAACTTGATTTTCCGGGTGGAGAGTACTGTAAGCTCCCAGGTCGCTGTTTTCAACTCCTTGGCGGATCATCAGGATGCCAGGCAACAATCATCTCTCTAGATACCGGGCAGCACCTAGTGCTGCTTCGAGTGGTAATAGGCTCTACCATTCTATTAACACTTTGCACCGAGACTGGTCTCGATACAACCTCTCAACGAATTGGAATCAAGTCTATCCCATTATTTCTTTAGTTCCCAAAATAGTTGGATGCCAGAAGTTTTCCCTATTTCTCTGTCTGTCAATTTCCTGACATTGTACATCTCGAGTGCATCCTCAAGAAGTATTTGATTTGCTTTGTTCTACCAAAGGCTTGTTGTAAATCTGGTATTTGCGATCTCCATAATTGTACTCTCTCAACTTCAGTAGCTAGCGTAGAAGTCGCAACATGGGATCTTTAATTCTGTGAGCCCAGACTAAAGGTCTGTGATTAGTTACAAGCTGAAATTTTTATTGCGATTTGTAACCAATGCCTCCTCTGCATATACATTTTTCCCTAGCTCTGACCTAGGCATCTACCCTTCGCTTAATTTCGTATTGAGTGCCCTGACTTTCACTTTCATTTCACTTCTTCCAGGGATTTTTATTAATCCGTCTATGCATAGTGGAATATTAATAAATTCATATCTAATTTTCAGGGCGCCATCCTCAAAAGACAAAATTGCGTTTTCTTCCTTGATAAATTGCATTCCTAATATACCATGCTATTTCAAAGAAAAATTTGCCCCAACGACTTGAAATTTACAAGAGACAGTGAGGAATCCGATTTCGATTTCTCCGAGAGTCTCACTCGTTCCCGGAGTAATTCCTGATAGTATGTATCTTTTATTTTTGTTTATTTTCACTCCTGGTTTTAAGCAAGTTTCTTTTATTAAGTTAATATTCAGCACCGGAGTCAACTAATAGTTACAGTTTTTCCATACCGATTAGGTTGTCTCTGGTAATTGCCACACAAGGTGGTGCAATTCGACTAGATTGGCTGAGATTTACTACGGCATAGAGTTGATTCGGAGAAGAGTTCCTAACGGTACGAGATTGTGAGTCCACGTCCTGCTGGTAAATCGTTCAATACGATATTATCAGTACTTTTGCCGTATGAGTCTCGAGTTCTATTCCTACAATTTTGCGAATTATGACCGGACTTCTTGCAATGGATGCAGTAACCCAGTTTCATTGTACTGTACACTCTCTTTCACAGTGCCCTTTCTTTCCACATGCGAAACCGACTGTAGTTCCCTTATCCAAACGTTTGACGTTTTGATTCACTCTCAATGATTGAGTTGTTTGCAGGAATGCTCTATTGGCTGTCCTACCGGCCCATACGCGAGTGTCCAAATCTCCCCGACGTATCGTTAATTAATGAATTGCTACTCTGATCTTGGTCATGTTCCCTATTGTTCTACTTGGGTTCAAAAAGGGCATTTCGCTGCTTCACTTCACCTTGTGAAGATGGTCTACGAAGTGAACGTTCCACTAGCCCGCCCCTAAGACCTCGAACAAAGCTATCTCGCACATTTTCCCGGGTGCTGGCTAATAATCCTTCTCCGCCCCCCGTGGAATAATCTTCGTTGATCATTGTCGCAATTCCTTGTGTAATTTTATTTACTCGAGTGACGTAATCCATGATAGTTTCCCCCTTTTCCTGATATCCTCTAGACAAAAGTCCCTTCAATTGCAAAACAGTTCTTCGTGGTGCGAAATCTATCGAGTATCTCTTCAAAAGTTGATCCGGTATTGTCCGCAACATACTTGCTTGCTTTCCCATGGATACGCGACCTAATCAATTGGGTCAAGTACAATTTCCTCGAAGGATGAATCAAGAGACCCGTTTGCTTACAAAGTGCTACGAAGATATTTACCGGCATGTTTTCTCCATTATAGATCAGCGTTAAGCCTGCGGCTTCTCTCTCTATCTCCTATGTACTCAGGTTGTCTTGTTTCTTCTACGTTATTTACATCCCTACTTGTCGATATAGAAGAATCTGACGAACTATACTCTGTGGCAGTGGAAGAACTTCGTCCTAAACCCGCGCTTCTATCTATAGGGACAATTTCCCATTTTGTCGTTAAAATCGACATTCTCTACTGTAATTCTTTTATGAATTTCTATTTTAACTCCTAGATACTCTCCGATCAAATGCACACCTTTTTAAGTTTACGTCTGCGGCCTTCTCCTTCAGGATACCAATCAGTTTAATGCGCAGTTAATGCGCGATCCAGGGAAATCACAGAAAATATGAATAGTTTCCCGATGTCCACTCCGCGTATTCTAGATATTATATTAAAGACTTACGATGATTCTGCCTTGCAATACCAGCATATACACTATAACTTCACTTATTTCACAGATTGTCCTTTTACCACTCCAACCCACACACACTTGGATGCTTCCTGTGGTTTGAATCCACGTGAAGTTCTAGGTGCTCCTCACAAAGTCCTGGATGTCCTCGTAGAAGCGATTGAATCTCGAAGAATGCCGCTATCCCACTTTTGTCACCAAAAGTTTGTTGTGTAACGGCCTGATCGTCGCCATTATCATTTTCGCGGCAGATTCGACTGCGTGAATCTGGCGAGGTGAATTCGTTAGCCATCAAAGCCCTGATGAGCACTCCAACGATATTAAATCCTCCGGATTGAAGTTCATTTCTGGTACGATAATGTTATGGATTTTCAAATTGTATAAAGGCTTCAGAAATAAAAATGCAGGTGCTATTGGAGAGCACCATAACTAGCTTTATTTGGTTCTGATTATAATCCGAATAATTCGGATTATAATTCTAACTCAAGCTACTATAACTGAATGTAGCTAATTGACTCTACAATATAAGCTCGAAGTACAGCCTTCAAGACCAGAGATTGAACTGAACTCCTGGGTCTCAAAAGTTACTCGCTGTCCGAGCCCAGGTCGCCGGCCTTGTTCTTTACGTATAAAAAACTCGTGTAAACCCTATCAAATGACTCGATTTATTGTCAGGAATGAGGGTTCCTTAGAAATCCTCACTACGGTTAAGATAACAATAAAGAAATGACCCATGCCAACTTTTTTTGTGACTCATATGTTTTTGCACGTGTACGGCTAGAAAACTTTCTCCGAATTGTTTAGGGTATATTTTATTTCTGCATTGATAATAGATTGAGTATGAAAGCACCACGATTCTGATTTGAAATGAGTGATCTTATTTTAATTCCGCATTTGAACTTGCCGCCGAATCCTAGTGATATTATTTGTTACTAGGATGCGACATAACACTGCAGAAGACAGGGATTTTTTGCATTGCTTCACAAAGATCAAAATGGGCATTTGCATGCGGGATATTTCGTGAAAAGTGTTGCTTGCAGATGTTGAATATCCTGATGCGTAACTCCGTAAGACTCTTAATATTGCAACAGTAGAAAACAAGGTGTTGCGACGACAAATGACAGTGATACTCGGTGACATTTTGTTGAGGTGGACGTCGGGACAAGGAAGAAACAGCCTTATGCGTTTCTGGCTCAGTAGTGAATTAACTTTTAAGCGAGTGAGAACGGTGCATTAATGCAGATTGCAAAACGAGATACTTCATACGGGAGACCGTAGAAAACACGAACCCGAAAGATCAAAAATCTATTTCAACGGTAAAGTACTATTTGCATCCAACCCTCCGCATACCCCACTACCATTCTTCATACTCCATTCGTGATTTCAATGGCTTAGTTTCCACGGTGCAGAGTTTAAACAGAATTAAGCAGCCTCATTGGTCAATTCCATTCAACGCCTACACGTGATTGGTTAACTCTGTTTAAACACTGCATGGTGGAAACTAAGCCAATGTCGCGCAATCAGCAAAAGAAAGTTTTATGGAAAATGAGAGATAAACTATACTTTATAATACACGTCTCACGTACATGAATTTCTTCAAGCGCAAATAGCTTGTCTTAAGTGTCATCAAAAGAATATTAAAGACAGCAGCTTGTGAAAAGTAAATTGCATTACGTTTCTCCTAATGCAACGATGTGAACATGTGTGCATGTAGCGCATGCGCACATTTATTGATGTGGAGTATCTGCGCAATGGTATACATATACACATGTCTATCCGTGTAATTACAACGTTGGACTTACCCTCTGGGAGTAAAATAAATTAAAGTAACAGACGAAAAACTAGGAAGTCCGTATTACTGTTGACACGTGTTTTCGAAAAAAATTTGTCTTTACAAAGTATGCCATAAATAGTATAAAAGTATTCTGTTTTTTATAAAATAATTATTTAATACGGGTCGATCAGTGTAAACCTATGATGAGTTAGGAAAATTTTCTAGTAGACAATTGTTAAATATATTATTCTAACAGTGTGTGGCATGACAACAGTTCTGAATGTAGACCAAAAAATATGCATATCTCTTACTCAGGCAATGTAACAGAGATTTTGGAGCATGTATGCAATAGAATGATTTGTTCCTTCATAGTTTTTGATCAAGACTGCCAATCTAAGACTGAACCACTGATGCAAGGGGTAATCAACTGTAACTTTAAGAACGGACAGCATCAATGGGAAACTGCTTCTCGTGTTTCAAGGTGCTTCCACCATCTACTACAAATCAACCTATTGTTTTGGAACATAAACATGGTATGTTCTCTATACATGCACATATGTATTTCACTGTATTCAAAATTTTACTTTCGGATCTGAAAGTTTATATGAGTACTCTACAACTATTAATATTCTTTCTGTTTTGTTAGAATGTTACGTTATTTAAAATAATTATTATAATAGAACTGATTTTATTTTTTTCATAATTATATTGAGAATTATTTATATTGTTATTAATATATATTTTTCTAGAAACTATGGAACTCAGAGGTGTGTTCCCTCCAGATTCTTGTCCACAAACTAGTCCTTTGACATCTATAGAAATGCATGCCAATGGAAACAAGTCACCTCTAAGTACACTAACTACATTCAATAGCATCGGATCAGATAATTGTGGATCCGTACCTGTGACACAGAACAATCAACGTGCATCGCGTGGTTTTTATACGCGATTACCACCTTTAGGTCGCTCTGGCAACGGTTCAGGCCTTAACCAAACTGTCGAATCAAAGCAGCAGAAAGAACTGTCAGAAAATAAACTCAACATCCTTTTTGATCAGTACAAGGTTTGTATATTAAGAACTGGTAATTTAAGTTCCATTTGCTTACAATTATTTTATAAATTGTGTGTTAGGATCAACATGAAGATATTATCTTGGCTGATGGTATAGAACGGTTTTGTGAGGACCTACAGCTCTCTCCAGATGAGTTCAAAGTTCTAGTCCTTGCATGGAAGTTGAATGCAGAACAGATGTGTCAGTTTACGCGCCAGGAATTTGTCGCAGGACTGAAAGCAATGCGAGTTGATAGTATACGCGGTATTCAATCCCGATTACCAGAAGTTGTTCAGGAATTAATGGTGAATGGTGAACTCTTTAAGGATTTATATCGATTTACATTCCGATTCGGGTTGGACGTTGCGTCTGGCCAGAGGATCCTGCCAGCAGATATGGCGATTGTTCTTTGGAAGCTTGTATTTACGATTCGTGAACCTCCTCTTCTCGTCAAATGGCTCAGATTTCTTGAGTTTCACCACGTACGAGGAATTCCTCGAGACACGTGGAACATGTTTTTAAACTTCGCCGAATCAGTCGGTGATGATCTTGGCGCTTACGATGACGCCGAGGCATGGCCTAGCTTGTTTGATGATTTTGTCGAATATGAAAATGATCAAATGAATCAGAACATTACCAAGGAAGATATTATAAAAGATTCTGCGGTCGGTAAAGACTAAAATTTTACACTCGTATCAAGGTTACACAAATGTTCGTAATATTGTCTTTGGACAGGATACTCGGTTAAAATGATTTGAATTTTCTAATATATTATGACAAAAGATGTTACTCCATAACGATATCTGCTATATTGTAAAAAAAAAAACATCTTCATAGTTACGTAATTTCGTAATTTGTAATATATTTCTATATTGAAAATTATAAAATGCAATATTACCGTAAAAATGTATAATAAAGAAAGAATGCGGTTAGATGTGGCTTATGTTTTATGTTATAATCATAACTATTTTTTGCTTACGCAACTTGTTTTTTTTTTACACTTTGAATAAGAGAATCCTGTCCAAATGCAATGAAAAAAAATGCAATTTTTAACATAGCATAGTTTAATAAGCGATAACTAGGGTGTAAAAATACATGTTTAAATTAGTATTACAACTCGAATTTGTGATATAAAAAGAGACGCATAGTAGATAAACGCACATGTGCGCATCCATGTGACCATTTATATTACTTATCTCTAATAGTAAATAATTTCAAAAACTGGAGATAATAAAAGAGTCACCAAATTTTATGAAGGAATGAGTGACAATGAAAAAAAGAAGTTTCATAAGTTACAAATGATTATTGATAATTGATAAAATGTAAATGATAAGTCAATGACAGATGATAGGATGATGAGATATAAGCGAATAATTTATGGTAGTTTTTGTTTAAAACTCACTAGACTTGCCAATTAAGTACATGTACATATTTTATTAGTCTATATAATTATTTGTCACACACATGGCTATATATCACTTATGCATCTATGTATTCCAGTTTTTAAATTCAGTAACAATCTAGTGATCACCGAGAAGATAGTAGTATAGAAGACCAGTCTTATCGAGCTTTGTATCTGAAGGCTGGTGTGTACGGTGGAACTGGGAGATGCACTAAACCAGTAGAGAAGTTTTGGTAGAAGCTGAAATGCCATATATTTTGTTTCAGACACAGAATACACAGCGGCTTACTCTCTTTACCAATATCTCCTCGGTGTATTGACTTCCAGAAAGAAGCAAAACTATGACAAATATTAAGGGATTGTTTGTTTTGAAGCTTGAAAATTCAAATTATTTTATTTTATGGAGACTTTCAAGAATCAAAACGACAAAATTATAAAGAAAATGCATTTATAAGATATGGATTATCTTATATAATATTGAATTTTTCAATTATTCTTGTAGATAACAAAGGGTTTTCGATTTATCCGAAATGATTCTATACGAAATCGTATCATTGGCCATTTTTAAAAATTTTAATTGAAACCAACAAATAATAATATAATGAATCTTAAACTTGTGTCGTGCTCTGTAATTTGACTCATACATATGATTGCCAGCAGAATATGACGATATTACCATTGTAACAAAAAAACACTGAGGTTAATTAATAATAGGTATAATAAGATTCTACTTGTTCAAGGTTTTATCAATATGAAAAAAAGAATAAAGTTTTTGAGCTTTTTGTAACTTTTGAACAAAATATGTAAAGAAAATGCCTGTTCTAAAATTTGATATATTAAAAAACAATTAACGAGTCAGTGAAAGTTCAAATTAGGCAAGATTAATTTTATTTTCCTTTAAGAGCTTCCAGCTTTAATAATGATGATGACTTCTCAATGAAGGCCACATTTTGTTTAAATTAATATTCAAAGGATAAAGGGTATGTTTCAAAACCTACTACAAGTACTGTGAGTTCTGCCCAATCATCATTGTGTCCCTATTTATTCGTATAGGTTTGACGAAGACAGAATGATAAGTTCCAACATTCACAGCATATGTTTCCACCATGCAGGATTAAAGTAGCATTAACCAATCAAAAACGAGATTTAAACGGAATAACCTAACCTAACTTGATTCGATAATTCTATTTCAACCCTGCCTGATGAAAACATATGCACAATGGCTTAGTTTCCACCGTACAGTGTTTAAACACAGTTAACTAGTCTCATTGGTCAATTCCATTCAATTCCTGTATGTGGTTGGTTGACTCTGTTTAAACTCTGCTCGGTAAAAACTTAGATAGTGTTTAAGTTTACACGGGAGTACTAAACCAGTTTAGTTACTACTAATCTAAAAGAATTGACCAATCCGAAATATTCCTTACAAGTAGAAATTTCTGTCACATGTCAATTCTGTTAGATCGATATTAACTAACCCGTTTATTGCTGCCGTGTAAATTTATGCTATTATCCGAAAATGAATCATGGTTATGATTATAAAATTTCAACCAATTATATTGACTGACTTACGTATTCCACAAAAATTAGCCAATATGATTGGCTGAAATTTTATAACCGTAACCACGATCCAGTTTCGGAATATAGCCTTATGGTGTAAACACATGCATACACAGATGAACAGCTGTCAGCAGACGCTGATTGGTTAAAACGTTTCTGGGTACCATTTTAACCAATCAGCGCACTATTATATAAATAATGTCGTATGCATGAGTTGCACAGAGTGCATTGTTGCTTCTCTGGTTATTGCAAGCATTTGATCGAGACACAACATAGTCTCATCGCTCTCGGCTCATTTTCGAACACACCTATAGTGCTTTGGAGTACGTAAAAACGTTTGCACGAACGGACCGAATATCTATAGGTCAAAGATGACGCGTCAAATTGGATCCTCATACAATCGCCAGCGTTCGAATGCAGGGGGTCGATTGCGTATTTTTGTAATGGTGAAAATACGAAAAGTAAATAGCCGTTTACCAATCACATGTTAGGATCAAAAGAAGACAAGCACAACGATTGGCTAACAGCTATTCACTTTTCCTATTCTCACCATTGTGAAAATACTCAATCGACCCCCAGTACTGATCTTAAGGAATAGACAAATCATAGGTATTTCTACTATAAGTGATTTTGGGATTGATCAATTCTTGTAGATCTGTAAGAACTACACCGGAATAAGAACGCCGTATGAAGGCAGTCATTGCAGAATGGCTTTTGAGTTCAAATTCATCGAATCAGTGTGTATCCACCCGTAATCGATGTCGTGAATTACTATTGATTGTACTATCTATTAGTATCCAATGGTTCATCAATTCGACTTTGGAGTGTGGCCGATATTTCGTGAATCTTAATATTTTTTTAAGCAGTAAGATGGTGTTTTGTTTGTAATGTAATATGTAAGTATAATTTTACTTGGAAAATTTTTGATGCTTGGATCACATTGAGCTATCAGAAGCTGTACTTTTATGATTATGATAAAGCCGGCCATTGGTAATGGGAAAATATTGATATTGGGCTAGCTGGAGTAGCATTTCGAAGTACCAGCGCAATTCTCGTGAAAACAAATTAGTGCTTAAAGCATGGTGTGTACTTGTAATATCAGCATATTTTGATCAACAAATTGCTCATTGTTCGTACTTCATGAATATCTCCAACTTAGTTGAAAATGCGTTTATATCGGCGATACTAGTAACCCTTAATGCATACAAACAATATATAATTCCTTGGCATACATTTTCTAATTTTACTTTTTACAATCATTCGACTTTCAGCTTATATGAGGTTTCGAAAATTGTAAAACTGAGTATGTAACCTCTCAATCCTTTTTTTTTTTATTATTTTTATTTACTTTCTGGAATGTAAAATATTTATTCTATGCACAATGATTTTATCATTTTAATTGTTAATATCTAATGCCCTTTTTATTTATTTATACTTAATGCTACTACGGCTCTATGTGTTATAATATTTATATATTTTTTTCTACTTATAGATCAGATAAACCAAAAAAATGTCAGTACATTATAAATTCAAATCAACTCTAGATTATGACACTGTGTCGTTTGATGGATTACACATTTCTGTTGCGGATTTGAAAAAAGCTATTTTTCACCAGAAGCGCATTGGAAAAAATACTGACTTTGATTTGCAAATAACTAATGCACAGACCAAGGAAGGTAAGTGTTTAATAATATAATTAATATATCTCATTTAATTCTTCCAATATCGGTGTAATGATATTATGTAATTTATTTTAGATTATACAGATGATAATACATTAATTGCAAAAAATACTAGTCTTATTGTTGCTCGTGTACCATTAACAGTACAGCAGAAGCGATCATGGGATCGTAACGAAGCACCGACTTTTGGTAACCCAAAGGATGAAGTTAATTTGGGACGAGCTGTTGATCTTACACGTCTTGATGGTTCAGAAGAAGATAAGATTCGTGCCATGATGACACAATCAACACAGGATTATGATCCATCAAAGTATGTGAAAGTGTTTGAATTAATGTGATACATACAGTAATCAATAACATGTGGTTTTTTAATAGTTATATGAAAATTCGTGGTGCAAATCAAACTGGAGACGTTCCTCCAAATTATCGCTGCTATAAATGTCATCAACCAGGGCACTGGATAAAAAATTGTCCTCTAGGTGTAAATCAAGAACCAATTGAAATAAAAAAAAGCACTGGAATACCTAGAAGTTTTATGGTTCCTGTTGAGGGACCTTTAGTGCCAGGTGCTATGATGACGCCCACAGGTCATTATGCAGTTCCAGCTATAGATCAGTGAGTACTTTGAAAGAATTATATTATAATTTTAATTGTTAAGCAATATCGACCTTCAATATATATAAGTTAATGGTTGAAGATTACTTTTGATGTCTTTTGAGACCATTTTTTAATTCTCTTTGAGATTATTGATGTTAGAACTCTTTTGTGAGTCACTCTGCAGCCTAAGATTAAACTTAACGAAACTTTTTGGGATCGTGAAAAAATTCCGCCACAGCCCGGGTTCGAACCGGGAACTTCAAGGATCTAACAATAACGTGCCAGGCTAGATCCCTGGAGTTCCCGGTTCAAACCCGAGCTGTGGCGAAATTTTTTCACGATCCCAAAAAGTTTCGTTAAGTTTATTCCTAGGCTGTAGAGTGACTGACAAAAGAGTCATGGCCTCAATAATCTCCAGAGATTAAAAAAATGGCCTCCAGTCGTCAGAAGTAATCTTCATCCATTAACTTATTATATTATAATGTTTCTATTTGTATTAACATTTTCACATATTTTCACGGTAGTTGTGAATTTCCTTTATAAAAAAAATGTTTATATTTATATTAAGTATATGTATTATTTTCATAGTCAAGCTTACAAAGAAGGTAAGAAAGAGCGGCCACCATTTTCGCAAGATCCTGAACCAGTTGTTGAGAAACCGGAAATACCGGAAGATTTATTGTGCAACATTTGCAAAGACCTTTTAACTGATGCTGTTATGATACCGTGCTGTGGAAACTCTTTCTGTGATGAGTGTAAGTACTTTCTAACGAGTAAATAAACTTCCTATTATCTTAAATTTTCATTACAAAAGATGCACGTGCATGGTTTTGCTATATAGCAATATATAATTTATACGGTCGACAGTTCCCTATTATTAGTTATCTGAAGAGTAGAGTTCTAATAGAGAACGTAATATTGGTATTTGTTTGTTATAGGAGATATGTATAAAAGCTACTAAGTATGACGACAATTATCTCCACATTCGAATAGCCAATCTCTTTTTTAATTGCACACACGTTTCGATAGCGTTTTAATTAATATGTAGTTTAAATTATTTTTTAATTAACCAAATTGATTTAACGAAATAATTGCTTAAAAATGATATTTTGTTCTCCCTTACAAATTTATCATAGAACCATTTATGTAATCTCCCAATGGAATTGAACGTCAAATTTTAGTTTGAAAAATGGGTCTCGTACTATAATGTTATCAAAATATGCAATGACCATGACCATATGCAACATGATAAATATTAGTATGAAATTGATCTTATATGGACTAATCTAATATTTGTTAGAGTAATTCAATAGTTGGCGGAGATTATAGTATATAATAGTCGGTCCATGATTTCGGTGTGGTTTTTTGACAGATGAAAAGCTATGAAATTCGTTGCCCGTAACATGTAGAATACTTTATAATATACCATTACGCGCCAAACTGCTGCGAAATTCTTTGATATAATTATATTGCGGCATTGATGTTATGCAGTGTTTTCTGCAAGTAATATTGGCAGTAATAGAATGACTGCATAGAAAATCCAGTGCCGTCTGTAGCCGTGGAGCCTATTTGAAACATGTATGTTTCATGTTTATAAATACGTCTAATTTCGATAGCAGGATAAAGTAGTAACTATAAAAAATAGGTTTACATAGAAATGTTATTGGCATAGCATGAAATTTATACGATAAAGTTGACAGAAAATAAAATTTTTAAGGTCTTTATCCCTTTCACTGCCAGTCTTTTTTCATTTTATATTGAAAAATTTGTAATTTCGCGAAACCAATTGTGGCTTTGGGCTTTTCTGATATATAAGTACTTGTTTTACATGTTTTTGTACTTGTTTTACATGAAAAAAGCTTGGAATATGAAATCACATTCATAATTAGCAATCCAAAAAACGTCGGAATACCAAACATCGCAAAAATTCGCTGAAAAAAACGAATTATGACAGTAAAAGGGTTAAGATTTCTTCATCTAATATTTCAGTATTTTCAAATGAAGTATCACAGACGACAGAGGGCATTTACGCGTAGTGATCTATCCTCAAGTTACATACATTACTTTCTCATCCTGCCAATCGTTTAGATTCAACTAGTAGATAAATTATAGTTTCAAATTAAGGTCAAATAAGTATTCTTACGTTGAACTAGATAGTCAATTTTTTTTTGTTGTAAAGATTTTTCAGAAAATTTTTCCATTCTCAAAATCGGATGGCAAAATTAACGAATTGTTTTTAAGATACGATATTGTACATAATTATAATAATTACTTTGATTACGGCCAAAAATATATCAGCCATTATACTAGAGATATGGGATGGGATGGGATATATATATATATATACGTGTGTGTGTAATTAGTGCAAATGGTTAAAAAATGTTCGATTTTGGTCAATCAAACGTCCCATATCTATTGTATAATGTACGTTAAATGCTTTTCAGAAACATGAGGGGAAAAACACGACATTCGCAATATTCGTAGTAAGATTTGGAACGCATTCTTAAATTACAAAAGTTATGTATTATTCATAGGTATCCGAACATTTCTATTGGAGTCCGAAGAGCATGAATGTCCAGATTGTAACGAGAAAGATGTGTCGCCCGAAACATTAATTCCGAACCGGTTCTTACGGAATGCCGTGTTAAACTTCAAGAATGAGACTGGGTATGCAAAGAGGCAATCGTATAGATCTGCTATTCAAAGAGCCAAGAATGTGCAACAGGAATCCTTGAGATGTGAACAACTTCCTGCCGTTCCAACATCTCTTCAAAGCAGCATCGCACAAGGACAAAATATTACAAACGCAAACAAAGAATCGCACCATGTTGTGGAACAACAAACAGCAAATTTTGATAAACCGGCTCTGAATTTCAGTAGTACTCAGCAACCAATCATTCAAAGCAGTAAGTCTTTGGAACTTTTACGTAATTAATTTATCATTTATTTAATTTACTCCGTCACTTCTATTTATTTTACTACCTTAAACTATCTGCGATGGCTTTTGCTTCCTGAAATCGTTAAACACGTAATTATTTGCGAAACACGATATTCTTAGAAAAACGCGGGGTAATATATTTTTCGTTTACGATCTATTCGAATTTTCAGGAAAAACTTAACGCAGATCGTCATGTATTTTATATACACAGTTGATATTTCCATACATAAACTCAATTATTAAACAAACGTGTCATATTACGGTTATAATGAGATTACTGGCAGATACAGAAATTAGAAGCATTGCTTATTTTTAGGAGCTAAATATAATTTTTATGCGAATGAATTGCTAAGGAATAGAAGTGCTTTACAGGTCACTCTGAATCAGCTTCAGACCTAGACATACAGAGTAATCAGCTTACAAAAACACCAGCTGAAGAGGAGAATGAAGTTCCATTACCTCCTGGGACAGAACCGTTACTGCCAATCCCTGCCATTGGTAGTTCACCAGAAAAAGAGCGTGAGCCAGATCAACGTGAGCCAAATGATCTAATAGAACCCAACAAAGGTGATTGCGACGACGGATACATGGAAGAGAGAAGACCCCGAGAACGTCGACGAAGCTTCAGTAGAGATAATCATCGCGATAGGTTAGACATTTATCTACACCTGCATTAATGAAATCATATACATTACCTATTCCCCTTAACATCTTCTTACATTCAGTAAACTTTACGTTATACTGCCGTATAATTTCTATTATCCTCTTTACTAACAAGGAAGGTATCTCGGATGTCCCCCTCTGATTTTGATGAAACTCAAATATGCTGCAGAGCATTAAAAACTAAGCGACACGTATTTTTTTATCTGCGGAAACAATTTTAAGGGGTGAAATGAACCCCTAAAGACGGATACTCCCACTTTGATTTTCGCATATTTTTACTTGAAATATTTAAATGAAACCAATTGGAGGTTAATGCTTATGGCAAATAATGAAAATTGCATCTTGTTCGGTTCTGATGGGGTAAATTCCTAAAAATTTATAGATGTTGAAAGTTTCGAAATTTTTTAGCAAAAAGCTATCGATCGGATTCAATGAAACCGATCGCATTTGAAAGAGCTAAAAAAAGTGAGAGATACATGTCTGCGTTTTTCGAAAAAAACCTCGTTTAAGGGATGAACCATCCCTATACAAGTGTAACCAATTTCTCCTTAAAACAGCATTATGTTGCTTTAATTTGGCTTTCCAATTATAACAAAGCTCTTTTTATGTGTCAATTGAAAAGCTTAATCGTTTTAATAACGTTCGGTTTGTGTCTTACAAAAACCACCCCTTCGTTTCTCTTCGTTTCGCTTCAAGAGTTTTTGTAAAAGCACTGAAAAAAAAACAGATAAGTCGCATTAATGTTTTGAACCTTTTGTTTGCTACATTTTAAGATTCAAAACGTTAATGCGATTTATCTGTTTTTTCAGTGCTTTTACAAAAACTCTTGAAGAAGTATTAAAGAAAGAATGCTGTATCATTCTCGCGTTCTACTATTTTTATGTGGCATTGTTCGAATTTATATACGTTGATTACTACGCAGTTTCACGTTATTTGCCCGATAATGTGTAATCGTATAAACATGTTCATCCGCTAACCGTAATTCTTAAATATGAAGCCATTTTCACGATGACTAATGAGACGCAAATATCGTACCCGTCAGTGATAAGTTATTTTTAATAAATTTCGTTTGGAAAAGTTACATATTTCCATATAAATGTGATTGAATGCGTTTAAGGGTAGTTACCTCCTGAAGTAAAGGTTGAAAAATTGCATTTTTACAGTATCTGGCATTGTGAAATTCAAAATTTGAAGTCCAAAATCGGTTTCAGTGACCTTCAAAACCCTTGGGATACAAAAGTTTGCAAAACTTTACGAACGTATGAGGAATTCCACCAGAAGGGCGTCAGGAAACGAAAGGGTGGTTTTTGTAAGACACGCAATCGAACATTATTAAAACTGTCGAGAGCTTCTCAATTGATACATAAAAAGAGCTTTGTAATAATTGGAAAACCAAATTCAAGCAACATAATTCTGTTTTAATGAGAAATTGGTTACACTTGCACAGGGATTTTTTCACCCTTAAAACCGCTTTCTAGCAGATAAAAAAAAATACGTGTCGCTTACTTTCTCATGGTCTGCAACATATTTAAATTTCATCTAAATCGGAGGGGGACGCCTGAGATATCTTTCTTGTAAGTCTAATTAATTATATCTAATAAGATAAACTTCAAATCAAAACATAGTAGTATGTTATATGCATTTAGTAAACTTTTCTCCACGTCAGATTCAGTTAATTGTTATTATTATACTTAGCATCTAAGGACGTAAGTATACATACGAGTTAAAATACGTCAATTATTGCATTGTTCTTGTGCTTTTAGAAGTGGGGAAAGAGGGCGTAGAATGGAAAACTTACGAACTGTAAGTCGCAGACGGTCTTTGTCACCTAGGCATTCTTACCGTGCAGAATATCCTTCTCATGCATCGATTTTACCGCATTTATTGGATCAACCTTCCTCAAAGACCTATCAAGGACCACCGCAGACTGAGAATCACTATGCACCTAATGTGCATTATGAGTCTGGTATTCGTAGATCAACAGAAGATCGACCAGGCACGCCAACGGTTAGTAATAAATTTTATGGAAAATTAAACAGAACAATATTCACATATTACTTTTTAAATTAATTCAGATTGATGAACCTCATCTTCATGGTCCGCCGTCTACCACTGGGCAGTCGCCTTTATTGCCTTTTCCACCAGGCGAAGATCGTGTTCCACCGCCAAATTATAATCAACCACCACCCAGCATGGCTCCACACAATGCTCCATTGTTACCAGATCCTTACATCGGACATCGAATACCTATATATCCTCATCAACAAGGGCCTCATTATGGTCCGCCAAGATACGACAGGCCACCTTATCAACAGCATAGTTATAGACCTTCTCAGCCTCCACGCACCTATAATGGCCCACCGAGATCACTCCGAGGAATTCATCATTGTGAGTATTGTATAAACTAATAAAAATCTGTAAATTGATATAAATTTAAATGTCATGAAAAATATTAAACGAGAATGCGCTTTATTATGAAAAATGTCACTTTTACATATCGCGTGAGTTACGTAACCAAACATTTTCAGTGTCTCTTTTCTGATACACTCTGTTTGGTAAAAAGAACAGAATCAGACTGTGTCATGAGTAACGTAAAATAAGGTGGAGAAGATATCAAGAAGTTCTAAAGAGCAAAGTTTACTGTTTTAAACAACATACAATAGTCGCATTCAATTTTTACATTAAAGTTTCAGTTTATGTATATATTTAAGGTGACACAGTTTCTTTTTTTGTCTACTTATATATACTTTTCTTTTAGCTGAAAGTCGAAAACACTTTTAGTAAATATGTGTGACTCAATGTTATTGTAATCCCCGCTCGCGCGATGCCGCTCTTGGAAGTTAACAAAGATGTTCGAACATAAAAATAGAGGTAGCCTGCGGTTTTTACAGCTTTGTAAATACGCAAGAGGAACAGTAAAATATCTGTTAAAAATTCTTCACATTATTCTTGGGCTCGATTAATCCCTTCGACAGCAGGCTGAATTTTATTATTTGTGCTCCAGTAGGCAAGGGAAAAAAGTTGTTGGATTTTAATGACATCTTAAACGTTCGGAGGGTTTTGGGCCGCTGAATACGAATTCGAGGTCAAAATTAAAAACTACTAATCCAATATGATAATCCAAAAAGAATGATATCTATCTGATTAGTATGAAACGTGGTTCTTTGAGGCTTCTTAGGCATTGACCATTCAGTTTTTGAGGTATCATGCACGCCAGCTTAAAAAACTTTGTTTTGAAATAAACACTTAAAATTTTAGGTGAAATTCATAACGAGATTTACCGTACTTGCACATTTGTATGACTAGTTATCAATACCAGGGACATAAAGCAAACCCTCCTCCTCTTCGTAGAATTCGTTTTGTGCCGCTCTTTAATGTTTCTGAGCCATTCAAGTTTCTTGATTCAAATTCAAGCTTCGCTGCTCAGGATCTGCTCCAAATGCAGATTGTCGCAATAATCGGCAAATGATTTGGTTTGCTAGCTAACGATTATTTCCATCGTCATCATCGTCTTCAACCCCTTCACAGACAAATAAACAGATACTTATTTAGGTATGAATTGCAACTCAACGAAAGTTCGTTCATCTTATACACTCAATATATCGATTCTTAAACTAGTGTTATTGTTCGGGAATGCCGATGTGAAGTCAGGTTTCGGGCACTCCGAGTTCATCTGGTGCCGCGTAAGGCTCAATGTTTTGTAACTTAGAATATTTTTCGTATTTCGAAAAATTACTTTAGGAACAATTTTTAAGACCTTTAGCTGAAAGAACATGTAAAAAGAATATCGTTTTTATTCGAAATCTCAAGCAAGTTGCCTGAAAAATGAATCAGGAAGTTTTCAAATTGAACACTTAAGGAATTCTTAACGAGAAAATTTCATTAAGGCGCTGTAATTCAGAAGTTGAAAAGCCATAATGGTACAAGTCTTGGTGATAAATTATTACACAGCAATAGATGCAATTGCGTTTCAATAGGTAGAATTCGTTTATTTCGATCTTTCGGTCTTGAAATAGCACTTTGGTACATATATTTTGTAATTACAATACATCTTAACCTACTTCTTTCCTTCTCCTTTCTACTTGTTTTAACCAACTTAACTCTTCCCCTTTTTCTCCCAGTATTAGCATTATGCTTGTATTTTCAATTTGTGTTTTTTCGCAGTCCCTTATTAGGTGTTCAAGACCGATTCTACACAGTCTCTTGTTTTTAGTTTCCCAGTACCTGTTGTCCTTTCCTTCATCGCCACATCTCCATCTCGCTATCAGTTTATGATTTCCTTTGTTTCCTTGTTTCTCGAGGTACTTCGAAAGGTCTTCATTTCTTATTATTTTATATTTTTCATTACACCTGCATTTTTCGATTTGACCTATTTAAGTTTGCTTTTGTATGTCCGTGTCCGTCCTCTTAAATCCGTTAGCCATCTCCTTCTTCTCGTTCAAAGGCTGCATATACCGCTGCGTAACTGCATCTTATTAGATAGTTCTCTCGGTCTATTACCGTTCCTATTTTCAGCTTCTCCCTTTCTTCTATGCATTCTGTCATTATATGCCTCTCTCCTGCGTGTCTCGCTTTTTCTTCGAATTTCATTGCTCTCTCTCTCTCCCGCAGTTATCCTTATTTTATCTCTCTTCGTCTCGTCTAGTACTATATAACTCGGAGTGCATCTATCTAAGTTTAGTGTCCATTTCAAATATTTTATCTGTATTCTTTCTAATTACGTTTGCTCTTTGTATCCCCCGACATCTGCTCTGTACAATATTATCCTCTTAACTAACTAGTCAAAGAGCATTACCCGTCTCTTGAAGTTGTCCTTAAATCTTCTCTTCCCGATCCCCCAAACTTGTCCTACTACTATGTTTGCTTTCTTTTTCAAATTTCTAATATGCGCGCTTTCTATTCCGTTCATTTGGAATGTAAATCCCAGGTATCTCATTTCTTTCACCTCCTCTATTTACTTTACCTTCCATTTCCATTCTCGTTTCTTTCTTCTTCCACCTTTCTGGAAGCACATTATTTTTTATTGTTCTGTATTTAGAGTTAACTCCTTTTTCTCTAAGTATTTCTCGAAACTCTTTAACATGTCCTTCATTTCTTCCTCTTCCTTTGCTAACAGTATCTGGTCGTCCGCATACGCAAGAGTCCAGAACTTTTCTTTTCCAACCATTACTCCTCCTAATTGTCCTTCTTCTAGTTTCTCTTAGATGTCTGACAGAAACAGTGCAAATAGAGTTGGACTGAGTGGACAGCCTTATCTTACTCCTCTTGTAGTCCAAAAATTTTTCTAGCATTACTCCTTCTCTCTACTCTTCATGAAAACCTTCTTTTCTTCAGACTCTTTTTAAATATTCTTGTAGTTTGTTCGTTGTATTTTCTTCTGCATATAACCATGCCTCGTTTTGGATTTCATCTGCTCCTGGAGCTTTGCTCTTCTTTAATCTTTTTATTTGCCTTTCTATCTCCTCATCCGTTAGTTCTTCCTTTCTGTCGTTTACTGACATATCCTCCACCGTTTCATGTTCGAACCTTAACTTTTTTTTCGTTCCTACTCTTCTCTCCATCTCCGTTTTTTTTTTCTCACCTTGTAACAATACTCGAAAATGTGCTTCCCATTCATACATCAATTGCGTTTCAATATACAATCAAATCAATGCCACCAAATTTCGATGCCTTCTGACATCCTTCTCCTTACTCTATATATTTCACGCAAATATATGTACATGTAAACATTATTTGACATAGTGGATCACGCTTACGCCTAGTGTCGTTCTAGCCAATGTAGTATTCAACGATTGTCAAACGACATCCGGATGAAACTTGAGATCTTTAAAAAGCATTGGGTAACCTTTATTAACATAGATTATACAAAAATATTATTCCAATTTGAGCATTCGAGTTGAACATTTTGGTTGTGAGTTGATTGTTTCATATGTTGCCATGTAGCTGATACATTTTTTATATCACTTCTGCTTCTGACAAGTTTTTCATTTATCTCACTGTGATGAGCTTTGTACGGAATGTCTTATTTTTAATATGTCCTTCCTCTAATTAACTAATAGTTTTGCAGAAGAAATCTTTTATATTCTTTTGGACGATTTTTATGAAGTGCATACCGTTATTTTCGAACACGAGTTCTTAAGGTATGAGGAATATGAGTTGCGTATTATGAAAGACACGACTATTTCTCATGTTGAAAAATTTTACCATACTGTGTTCATGCGCTTCGAGTGATTGAAGAACAAAAATAAAAGCATTAACACACTGGGAAAAAAGTTTCTCACAATCAGTTGTACTTATTGGTTTTATTTGAATCTATTTTATTGGACAGACAAGTGTTTATTATTTAATTCATGCAGTTTATTGTGTCAAATATTGTAGGGTTTGATTTTTTAATACAAGTAGCTTTGATCGATGAAAAGGTTTTGTAAAATAAAAAACAAAATTCAATTGAAATTTAATAAGCCTTGCATTGAAAGTATATGTATGTTACATGCACGTAAATATATGGTACAATTTTTAATGTTTTTCGTTATGAAAATGAACATAGTGAATAAATTTAAGAAAATGTGTATTCAAAATAATGAACATATACTACTTGTAAAATCGTATTAGATACATTAGTTTTGAGAGATTTCATTTTTTCGAAACTGTTATACTCATTTCGTTTCAGTGGGTTACAGAGGTCTTCAACCGCCACCACCAGGCTTAGGAAGAAACATTCATAATGGAAACCCGCCTGGGTACGTTACGATAAATCCAATTTTTTACCTATTCAGATTTAATAATTTAATTATTGCAAAACTTTAGGTTTATTTATTATTTTTAATATAAGTATTAATTTTGGAATTTGTAATATTTTCCGCATTAGCATAATTGATGATCCATTGGAAGCGTTCGAGCGCATGCTTCGTGAAAAAGACGAACGTGATCGAAGACTTGGAAAACATCGACGACGTACCAGGAGCCGTTCGAGATCACGAAGTTACACTAGATCAAGATCGAGATCTTTCGGGCGTCGTTCTCCTTTGCCGTCACGAATGAGCAGATCGAGGAGTCCACCACCCAAACGACGGCTGCCATCGAGAACGCCACCATTACTCCGACCCCGAAGCCGTACACCAAAAAGAAGATCAAGAAGCGGCAGCTTCTCAATTAGCAGGTGATGTACAACTAATCTGCAATAGTTAGGCACGGTAGAATACAGTATTTGAGACTGTTTTATGTAAGCACTAACGCAAGAAAGAATTTGAATAAGCGTTTTTTCGTGTTGTTGTACGAGCGCAACCAATCTACGAAATTACAGATAGATCGCTGAACTAATTGGAATGAAATTTCTGTGAAATTTCAAATTTCGAATGTAGATCGGTGAAATATTTGTAGATGATCAGGTTTCTAAGCAGCTCATTCTATGATTCCATGAATTTAGTTTTCTTTTTTTATGGCGATTTAGGGCCCTAATTGATTGTGGTAGTTAACAGAGAATAAGAGGTAACTTAACATATAATTGGCAAAAAGTTAAATAAGAATAACACTGGTATCTTCAGCATTAAAGTACAAATATTTTTTTCATTTTCATCATCAAAATCATCTTCATAAAAAGAAATTAATGTTTTGATTAAGTCTTAATACTTTATTTATTTAATTTACGAATGTCGTTTAATAAGTTAACACAAAAATATCCTAATCATAGACATTATGACGTTGGGAACGTGAAAGTCTTTACACTATTACTCTTCTCTGTTGTTTTTATTGGTATTTTGCTCAAATACTCGTTCATCCGTATTTGTTATACGACAAGGCAAGAAATAATTCAAGCTTAATAAATGTTATCATTTTGACAATAATATCCGAGAAGAATGAAGCCTGTTATGGGGATTGGAAACCAGCTGATCAAGTTCCTTTGCGAACGTCATGCCTCTGTTGGCCATCTACAAAAATAGTCCATCGCCATATTAAATCGCATAAAACCTATTGCTGCCTACGGCATCGCACATAGAAAATTTGCTTACGGATCACTACGTTATTTATCAACCATTCTTTATTATATTAATTGTGAGTATAGTTATGTATATTGCGTTTCGTCGTATTTTACTCGCTGCAATTGAGATACTTATTTATGGTTCTGCGATGTGGTACAAAAACTATGAATTATGTGGAATATGTCTGAACTTTGATGATTTTATTGACGTTTGCTCAATTACTTATTCTTGAATTAGCGAGTTGACATCATTCTTCGTATATATACTTTCCAAAAAAACATTTGTTCACATTTTTAATATCATCAATCTGTATGTGATTCGTAAACAATTTTTGCATGTGAAAATCAACAAAAATCATTTCATTCTTATATATTGTTTTAAATTAGAAAATAAATTCGAGGGGAATGGTATTTGATATTTATGTTTGTGCTCATTCATAACCATGATACCTGAAGGAAAGAATCACCTCATTCAATAATCTCTAGGTCGAATGAATTTCTACTAAACTTGAATTGAAAATTTTCAGCAAATTTGCGGTTCTTGCGCAACCTTTTTTCTTGCGATTTTCATCAACAATTTTACGAAATAGTCCAGAACGTCTCCCGATATTCAAACATTTCCAAAGATTTAAAAGTGAAGTACTGCATCAACTAAGATTTGTGACTACGGCTATGGTTTCGGGTAATGTTCTCGCTTTCTGGTTCCCTTCGAGTCTCCATCCTGATCAGAAATTACGCTCCCGGCGAGATTCGTACGGTTACGCCAATGTTCTCGCTACGATTCTGTTTGTTGAGTTGAGGTCAAGGTGCTCGAATCTACCGTGGAAAGATAGTCTCGGCGAAAGGAGTTGCTCGGCAGAGGAGAGCAGCCGACGGGACGCCTCCGCGAACCCACAGAAGTCCGGGTGCGATACCGGCACCCCCCCACCTGAGAGAGGCAGTGGGCTGGTGAGCGGGCGGCGATAACGTTTTGATACGGTTAAGGATAGGGAAGGAACCCGATAACCCGAGTTATGAATATTGGGTCCTGCTTCCGCCTTATGCCGTGGAGGACATCCCAATAGTTACGTTACCAACTTGTTAAAAGACACTCTCGATATAGTTTAATTGGACGACTCGACGGAGAGGATAATAGTTATCGGTTAAAGGGATCTCAACGAATCAGAATGATTTGTTTTCGATATTTGCTATTATCAAAGCAGTCTGTCTCGGGACACCGGCGAGGTGCCTCTGACTGGTTCGCGCTCCCGTGCTACATGTTGATAGTTTTTCCGGCTGTGTTGCCTATACGGTACGAAAAGTTCTCGATTGTGTAGTTCTTGCGTTCGCTCGCGCAAAATTAAGAAAATGCTACGGATTTTCCGTGTGTGTTCCCAAGGTGCAGTGCTGTGCAGTGGTGCTGTGTTCCCCTGAGTTTCCTATGGATTCAGTTTTTGACTTTCACGAATTAGCTGAACCAGGGCCGGTGAGGACTCCCAATTTATTAGTTGGTGAAGGGATTCCGATTTTTTAGCTTCCGTCTCGTTGTTTTCCCATTCGCTCTCGTCTCGTTCTCATTCGTCTGCTCTTTGTATTTCGCACTATTTACCTGACATTTACTCCGACCCTCTGTACCGTAATCTACAGTCTAAGCGGCCGTGCATCTAGTTGCATTTGTTGATTTTACGCGACCCAGAAAAATCAACGCTTTTTGTTGCGCTTCTCGCTTTCACGCGACCCCAAATATCGACAGGATCTGTTATGCTACCGCCTGTTATGATAGGTTCCGGCAGAATTCTCGTTTTGCTGGAGTTGAGGCTGTTCCACCTCAAGATAAACTGGCGTTCACCTGGCATGTGGATGCATGGACAAAGAGTGGACGGCCGAAAGTGACGTAGGTTAGTTCTCGGATTCGCGTTATCGATGTCGAGTTTAGAAAATACGTCACAGATTATATAATAAAATTTCGATTGAGGTAGATATTCTATAGGTGATTTAATAACAGTGGACCCGTATCTTATAATAATGGGTGGGACAACGTCTTTTTACTAGAGGTTGGGCAATCTATGCCAAACCTATAGTCCGTTTGCGTCAGCAATCGATAGCGATCTGATATTTGAAATTAAGACTGGTACAATGCCAACCTACAATGACAGCCACTAATCGTTGTACATACCAATTCTGAATCATTCGTATCGTCCCGACTCTGCGCCAGTTTTCATTGTCGGCGAATCTTATAAAAAATTGCTATGTTTCACGATAAATTATGACGCTGCAAACATCGTTGCATTTTTCTAAGAATAAAAACACATTCGAACACAACACTTAGTAAGAATAGCATTCGTAAGAAAAACCAGTCAGCCTATTTTATATACTGATCATCGTCAACATAAAACTGTCTTTATAAAATAATTCATTTCGAAATGGTAGCAACAGCGTCGTCACGCTCACTTTCTCGAGACAAACATATTTTTCTAAACCAAAAAACTTGAACGATTTAGCATTTTTGTGATTGATCATCTAGCCTATTTTAAAATTCATCAGCATCGACAAACGATAACCAACAGTTCCTGAAGCAGTTAGCTTATTTTTTACACTGATCATCGTCTTCATAAAACCAGTCAATCTATTTCGAAATGTTAGTAACCTATTATTCAATTATAAATTACCTAATCATTTAATTTTGTGGCATTTCTGTTTTTCCTGTTCAGTGCTGCAACGGTCTTATCAATTGATGTATACTAACGCTCTGCATTACATTTTTTAATAAATGTCAGTCAGCCTCTTTCTGATGTACATTTAATTAATTTTTTACCAATAAATTAAAACATTAACCTTTATACTCTGATGTTAATCCTCGAGAATATAACTTAAACTGTCTGCAGGTATATATATTTCTATTCGTTTGACATCTTTCCTTATCTGTCATGCCGCTAGTAATCCTTGCCGAGCAGAAATTTAGGTGAGGCTTTTACTTTGCCCCTTCTAGTTTTCCTTAATTCAAATGGGGGCCCAATAGGAAAATCTCAGCATAGCCCTACTAGGCTGATCACACTTCGACCTATGGGGTCTTTCTAGATTTTTCTAGAAAAATCTTATTTTACGCTTGTTCGATCGATTTTATCTTGCACTTGTAATGGGATATTCGTAACTTATTCTTTAAGATTTACACATATTAATCGCTGAAAACACATTTGTGTTTTTTGTCACCGGTGGGAAGTCGAACTTGAAACCCTGTGGATTACTATTCCGCTGCGCCTTAGCCCACTCGGCTATTTTATCATCTTAGAAATTATGTTGTTTGATTTTTTATTTGAAGTTAAAAAAAGACTAACCACGTTATAACTGTGTACATTGATATGATATGATTACGACTATAATGATAAAGATAAAAACACATTCAGTTATTTTATACGGAAATCAAATGTTTCAGTTATGACGTGTTGACCCGACTAAAAATTCCGCGAGTTCTCATAATGTTGATGAATGAATAAAGCACATATACCGTATAGTGTATTTTGTCACGTTTGCAAAATTTAACAAGTGTTGATTAATGATTGAAATAAAAAACACATTTGTAAAATAACAACGTATTAACAATTTTTTAGTAACTGTCAATTGTCAACAATAATAATTACTGATAAACGGCCATTAAATAGTTAATGAATAAAAACTGAATAACATACTCCAAAATACTGTACTCACTCACTATACATTATACTTTTTGTACGAATACAACATTGTATAATTGGTCATCGATTGCACTTTTTGAGGCGTCAGTAGCTTACAGATGCATTAAACGAATTTGCGAGGACAATAAGTGAATAAATTTTAACATTTTGGTTAACAATTAGATAATTGTTAAACAAAAAAGAGTTATTAACTTTTGCCGGTTGGTATTCACAATGAATTAATAATTGTTAATAAGTTACCGGGGCCAGCACGTGTGTATCTTCCGAAATCTATCCATGACCTCCTGAATAAGACAGGGTTGATTTTTAATATTAAAGTCTACGATTTTTTAAAGAAGCTCTTGTGGGCGTAGTGAGGCCCTAATCTAGAATCCCCAATGTAGAATTCCTGACAAAACCTAATAAGGGCTACAGTGCCTTCAAGAAGGCACATGCGAAATAATCCAAAAATTTAGTATCGTATGTTTGTACAAAATTTTAGCTAAACCGCTTCAACAAGTCAGATCGAAATTTGTAGAAAAAATCATGAGGTTGGAACCAAATAATAACATTTGAAAATGTTAAGCACAATGTCAGCTTTTCCGTTTCGACTCCGTGAAATAATTTTTTTTGTAACAAAGAATGTATTAAAAAATCATCTTCGCAGCATTCGAAGTGAATTTTAAAATATATCCCGAAACATGATTGGAGCGGTCGCACGTGGTCTTACTTTTTTATGCGTTTTATGTTAGCAAACAACTAATGCTGTGGTTACGCCATTTTTAAAATAGAAGTGCTGAAAATCTATAAAGTTTACTGTTTCATCTAGATCCAGAACTTTTTTTTGTAACTCTTAACCCAAGTGATTTAATGGTTCGTGCAGAATTTTTTATGTGTCAGCTCCCCATCCGCACACACGTTGTGCCCGACATAGGGAATCTCTGAGGGCGAGATAGATAATTTCGATTTTGGGTACCACTAAAGCGCTAGACGCAACTGTTTTCTATGCTAATTGGGATGGGATAAAGTTGTAGATAGATTTCTAGATCGACTTGTTCCGGCAAGTGAAATGTTTCTTGCTAGTGGTGGTTTCCCAGGGAAACCGAAAGAACTACAAGCTTAGCGAGTCGAATGAGAAGCGATGAGCACCATAATGTCCTTATAACTACAACATCCTCCTTGTTAGATTGAAGCTCGGGGACGTAATTGAGTGCTTCGCGAATGCTAACGCGACAGTTTCTGCCTTGATATTTGGCACAGGAACAGCAACGCAAAACTTCGAGAATTTATCCTGCGCGGTTAGGATGTATCGATTTCCTGAGATTAAGATCTCTGAAGGGCCGACGCCGTCTATCGCACTTTTGTCAAAAATCTCAGAAGGAGTATCCGTTACCTGCATGAGCTAGCGAGTTTTAATGCGAGCTAATTTTTGTTGTCGGCAGATTTTGCAGCGACGCACGTGCTCTTCTGTCTATTGTTTTATTCCTTTCCACTAAAATCTTTTTCGTATACGCCTGTAGGTTTTCGTAATGCCCTTGTGTCTACTGATTAAGCTCTCGTCGGCCTACCTGAGAATTTCTTCTCGTTGGCCCAAGGGTGGTTCGTTTTCGACGAGTCCATTACACACCGTGATGGTAACGGGTACACTCTTAAAAATTGTCTCTAGTATCTCCTTGAGAATGTAGTATGGAACGTCCTCGAGCTCATCGTCGAGTTTGGAGATTCGGAAGGTAGCGTTTGACTGCCTCACGCATTGCGCGCAAACCAAGTACCAAATCCTCAGGTGTTGCTCTAGTGTAGTGGTGTTCCTTGAAAACCCCTTAGGCGACATGGCGACGTATTTCTTTCTCAGAAGGCTGCTTTTGAGAGCATCCTGATTGATGCGTCCGAGCTCAGCAAGCAGTCGGGCGACAGGACTTGCAATTTCGCAACCGGCGTTGACAAAATGTGCTACGTGGTTTTTATTGTGAGTTAGCGAATCATGGCTTTGCATGACGATACGTGTGCCGGAATTCTCATAGGTGAGGATACCCGTAGATTTTGTTTGTGTTTCCCCATCTTCAGATTCGCTTGTAGAGCAATCTACGTAAGGAGCTTGAGCACCCGTCGTCTCCATGCAGCGGAGCTGGCGTGCTCGGATCGCTGCAGATGGTCATGTTGTTATTTCCATTTAGTTCGGTGCTGCTGAGTCCTTGGGTTCAAGCTTCGAAGGTTTCAGGTTTCGCAGTGTGTCGCTGTTTCCAGGGCGAGGGCTCGATCTTGGTATTGGTCCACGAGCAGGCAAAGGCGTTGGAATAATCAATCTTCTTTCGATGGGCATAAGCGTAGAATCTTCCCAGCCGACATCACGATTTTGTGGAGCTTCTGCGAGAGTTTCGCTGACTGCAGCGGGGGTGTTCTCGGGATCGTGCTTTTTGAGAGCCTCGCTGAGATCCCACAGACACTGTCGACCCATACCAATTAATTCAGCCAACTCGTCTAGGGAGGACTGGCCATCTTTCTGTGTAGGAGATGATGGCTCATCTAAAGGACGCGCATGGAATCGTCAAATTGGGCGAACGAACGGCGCAAATCCTCTAGGAAGTCACGAGTCATTGGGTCGCGTGGTTTCCCTACGATCGGCGGGTGTGTCTATGGAGTTAACGTCCTATCTGCGAGTACTTCGGTTTTGCTTTCACGAGACTCGTTCGGAGCAAGTTCTATGACTGTCACCTGCGTTGTTTGAGGAGAAGATCCCGGTGTCATTCCTTTATCCGTCTCGAAAAGCTCGTTGGTGTCTGTTCCGTGGATGATTCGTTCCCCGTGGTGTCAGAGTGCGGTTCCAGGTAGGTCATTCGTTTTGTCGATGGCCTTATTTCTTCTCGACGTTTGACCCTGGATCCAATGGAGCCGGTGTCTGGGCCCCTTGTTGTCGACGGTACTGTCGCCTTCTGGCAGAGACTACTCGCACTCTGTGCACGATTTTTGGGTTGTGGAAGGATTGAGGTTGGAGGTGCAGCAGCGCCAGCGTTTCGAAAACGCGTATTCGTGGCCTTGGATATTGGGTAAGCGGTGACGGTTGCGACGTTTCCAACAGAATTGCATGATAGAGCATCTGCATTTTGGTTGAGCTTTCCCGGACGATATTTGATGAGATAGGTGTACTTTCCCACCTTAGTTCGTCACGTTGCCACTGGTGCGTCATATTGCGCAACCATGTTAGCACCTGATTATCAGTAACAAGGGTAAAAGGGCGGCCACATCAATATGGTTTAAAATACCCGATCGCTCAAACTGCGGCGAGGCACTCGTTATCATATTTTTACAATGGTTACTGCATGAAACATTGCTTTCATAGGCTCATATTATGCATACGTTATTTTGAAATTGTGCTTGACATTTGAAAATCTACAATAACTAATTTAGGTACAATTGAAAGTTAACTTTTGGCGAAAATAACAAAATGCAGTTAGTTCCACGCCTTGCTTAAAGTTCCGAGCATAAATGCGAAATGCCACGGGCATCTGACACGCTGACAAACAGACACATATACATACGTATATGTTATACATATTTTTCGCGTTGAACAGTCTTTTACAGGCTTATTGTTTAATTTTGTTTTGCAGATCTAGATCTTATTCTCGCAGTCAGTCACCGAGAGGTTCCCTTTCTCGTGATAGGGAGAGGGATAGAGATAGGGATCGTGATCGTGATCGAGATCGAGATCGAGATCGAGATCGTGACCGTGATCGCGATTTACCGCCAAGGTATAGATCACCCGCCAGATCGCCACTAAGGTGAGCATTTCTCATAAGTATATTTATAATTCTTTTTACATTTCAATAATTATATACCTCGTGAATTATTACAAACCTTTTCAGTATTTCAATACGTATACTATAAATCAAAGCTGAAGCAGCCCTTACTTAAAAGTCATGTTTAAAAATAAAACACTAAATAATATTTGTGCATTGGACTACGTACGTGAGAAAATTAATCGTTAACCAATCTGTAGATTTCAGAGGGATCGGGATCGAGATCGGGATCGTGGACGATCACGAGAACCACGCGAGACTTATGGCGGTTATTACGACTCGCCAGGGCGGGATTATCAGTATCGTGAGCGCGACCCGGCGCCGCGAGAAAGATGTCCGCCAATGTCTCGATATCCGATGAGGAATCAAACTTCTCAACATAATATACCACCGTTGCTACCGCATCTTGGTGCTAGCGGCCATCCTTCATCACAATCGCAAACGCACTCACAAACGCAGTCGCAAGTGCAGTCGCAATCGCAGTCACAGCCACCGCCTCCCCTTATGTCGCTCGGACCATCACCACTGGACAGGAAAGACTATTATGATTCCTATAACAGGTATTTCAGCATCAATAGTTCTCTAATATACGTACGTAACAATAATAATAAGCAGACACACTATCGACGAGTTTCTCTTTACCGCGTTTATGGCTAAAGGAACAATATGCACATATACGTATAACGCACGTAGAATACCGAATGATCTAAGAAAATGTAGCCACGGTAAACGACTTACTTGCTTGCTACGCCTAGCTAGACTATTCGGTATATACATATGTATGTATATACGGTATGTATATCAGCGTATGTAGATCTTATTATGCCCTTTCTATCTTTTTTTTCACTACACTAGCGCACACTATTAACTGTAAGATTTTATTTAGGGAAATAAAGATATATATAATCGAACATCTTTGTACGATTTACTATGTAATATACTTTTGTAAAATTATATCTCTTTTACATTGAAACATACAATACATTGTTACATTGGCCATCGAGGTTATTGTTATGTTTGAATCAGTATTTATTATATAACATCGTGTTATTTATCTCAACATGAATGAGCTTACAGCAGCATGTTGCAGTATGGAATTTCGTTGCTACTTGTATGTCTAAAGACATGATTTACAAGTGACAACTTGCTGAAAGAATTCTTTCTAATGTATAGTTAATTTATTTTGTTTGCGATAGAAAACTTAGGAGTATCGAGTTACTAGGAGATATTTACTATATCGTTGGACAAAGGTACCCAGGTGCACGTATACATATTTAACCTTCATTTTACTTCTGGAGCCCTTCCTCGCTGCACAGTATATTTTTATTACAATTCTTTATGAATGAAATTTGAGGTCATTTTATTTATATGCAACGATGTTATTTTGTCATGAGTGTAGTTTTACTTCAGTTTAGTTAAATGAAACATTTTCCAGTTTTATATATTACTACGAAAGCGTTTGCATCAAAAGAATACAATTATGTAGTTTTGTTAATTTTAACTGTAATTTTTTACTATTAAATTTCCAATTTTACTGCTTCTTATTTTTAAATCAACATAAACGTTCTTAACCCCTTAACGTGGTTCGATCACTCGAGCACTTTCCAGTTACGGATCTGAATTTTGTATATTCTTGGCAGGCGCTTAACGGTCGTGCGTACGAAATGTCAACATTATTTATCGTCTAGTTTACGTAATTTACGAAATGAAAGTAGCCGAAAATGCGCTATTTAAATATACTTTGCTTGTTAAAATAGCAATATTCTTTTCCGAGATATCTCAGCTTCCAGGCAGTAAAAGTGGATGAAATTTCTAGGAGATACTTCTTATACGTCGAGCATTAGTACGATGAGTTTTAAATGGAAAATTTTTGAATTTTAAAATAGTTTTTTATTGCATTATTTAAACAATGTGTGTGAAATTTTTTTAAATGATTGATCTCTGTCCTTCCGCATATCTCAAAGATAAAACATTACGTAGGAAATATTTTTGTAATGGATGATATATATCGAACTCACAGTAATTGGAATACTAATATTATGATGCTAGGTGAACCACCCTACCCCTACCCTAACCCTATCGATACTACCGGTGACTATAGTCACCCATCATCGTACGCTCACTATGTCCTCACTCATTGTGTGTGTATATCCGTGTTTTCAAATTTTTCACACGGAATTTTAAAATGTATTATATTGTAATAGAACAGTAGAACCTTATTCACGATGCGAGTATCTGTACAGCGGAATTATACTGGCGAACGACATAGCCGTATCGAAAGGGTTAAGGGTCATGCTAAAATATAACAATCTGACCCAGGAATATCATAAAAAATAAAGGTTATTGGATTTTTATGAAATTTGGTATCTTATAGTTTGTAAGGCCGCTGAATCGGAATATGATCTGATTAAAAATCGATTTTTCGCAGAATTTTAGGCTGACATACTGATTTGGCAACCTCAAAAAACGATGCATAGCTTTCGCCTAGCATCATTATAACAGTATCAGTGAATTTCAGTGAATTTCAGTGAATTTCAGTGAATACCATGTATATCGTTCAACAGAAAGATATTTCCTACGTAAGGTATTATCTTTGAGACAATCGGGAGGACAGAGTTCAATCGTTTTTAAAAATGTTCATATCATATATTGTTTAAATAACTAGCATTGAACGCGTGCGCCGCGCGCGCGTCGCATTTTAATTTCATTTTATGTGTAAAACAAACTTTGATATTTAGTTACACTATTATTAAATTTCTATTTTATTCCTCATGGGCGCCGTCATTACGACCGTTCACTTAGACATATTTTTTTGTAAATCAGGACACTTATCACATTTAAATCGAGAAGGGCCGACAGCATTATTGTGTAACCAAGCTGGCTCGTCAAAGATTTTGATAAATAATTTAGAGATGAACAAGAATAATGGAAAATACGTTTCCTCGCTTCTGACGTCATCATTTCGTATACATGTGCACACATAATCTAGCTGAACAGCAGCCTCAAGCATGCAGCCTAAGCCAGCGGAGACGCCATATCATAATATACCCGTGGCTATTTCTCGAACGTTTCTTGACAGTTCGTTCAAATGAAATAGCCAATCAGCGCAGGAATAAAGTTGTGCAATCTCGCAAAATTAGCAAGATCGAGATATCGATTTATTTCGAAAAAAACAAATGCGTTCGATTGGTCATCAGTTTTTTAAGATTGGATATAGTAAACAATCATTGAAGAAATTCTAAGATTTTCAATTCAAAAATCATCATAGTAAATGAAATTCAATGTGAATGAAGTGTCTTTCAAACATTTCAACTTTTACAATTTAGAAACTGAGATATCTCGAAAAAATATGACTAACTTAACATGTATATCTATATAATGCATTTTTGGTATATCTCGTAAACTGGATGGTAAATAATTTTGAAAACTTGTACGCTCGACTATTAAGTACCTGCCAAGAACATACATAAAATTCAAATCCATATCTTGGAAGTGCTCTCATGATCGAACCACCTTAAGAGACCTAACTGTCTTCTTTACGATGTGCATATTGGCATGCGACACTCCTGGCCAGTTTTAGGTTTGTCAGCATATGCGTCAGTGACACTCAAGGGGTTATAAGAATCTTTTATTTATTTCGGACGCTAAGCAACAATATTTTTTACTGTAATTTAAATGCATATTTTGGCTACAGAATTAAATGACGGTTAATAACTGTTACTAAAAAATTACGTTGAGAAGTATTCAATGTAATGCATTATTCCATTTTAGTTAAATATTGTATAGTACTATTATAACACACTGAAGGAAGGTACTGATTAAGTTAAATTCAATACGTCTTATTTTCACAGCTTTGCATTAAGGCTTTCCAAGGGGGTCTCTTGTCTATACATATTGACCACCACACAAGTCGATATACATACGAATAGATTTTGATAAAGTAGATTTTCGAAATTTAACACATACACTATAACACTATAATGGGGTGTTTGTCAGCAATTGTTGTTGTAAATCGCTTATGCAAGTCAATTAGAACTATTTCCTTTGAGTTTGTACTGTTTCAATTAGACAGTAGAAACGTTTTACGTTAATGACTACCAACAAACGTATCATTGTAGAATGAGCTTAATTGATTTTTTACCAGTCACGTTGAATTATGGTATTATGAGCGGGAACTATATTTCACATCTTCTAAAGAAACTAAGAATTTTTTGAGAGAAATTTATTTCGTTATGTCCGTCGGCTGTGATCTGTATTGCGTTTAGGGATGTCAAACATGTGTATAGCCTTAAAAATGCGAAGACAAAAGGAGTCATGTGTCACGCGACTCACACGTTACAACTATTCTATTGTATATTCGTAGTTCTGTTAACGCAAAAATGTAGTATAAATTTCGGCGGACCAATGGAAAACAGTATATTTCAACTTCAAGATCGAAATATGTAAATGAGCTGACAAAAATGTAAAAATTACAGTTCGTACTGCTTGATGCTATATTTTTCACTTCCAGATATCAATTTATTCCATTTCATATTACAGTTTTGTTTCCCATCACGGGCCGAATCTTGAAAATCGGAATAGGCACGATTTGAAATTTATTTGTATATTGTGTATATTCCATACACAACAAATACAGTAACTCTGCAGAGGCAGAAGTAGTTGAGTATTTCTCTTGCCTTCACATGCACTTACAGTAGTGTGTAGTACAGGTAAAGGCAGTAATGTAAGCATAATTGTCTAAGGACATGATACTTGAGCCGCGAGATCAGTATGCCTTTGAAAGGCAATCTGCTCACGGGTTATAACGACAGAGATTTATCGAAATTTTATCATTGAGGATGTATTGAACATACAATCCAGTCAGACAATCGTTTACGAAGAAAATTTAATAACAATGAATATTAAAAAAGTCGGTTTGTAATTGCAAGTTTTCCACAAAGCCAATTTTAAATTGGCTTCTTTTAAATTGGTTCAGTCATAAATAGGTCCCGCTTTTAAAATAAAAATTATTTACCTACATCAAAAGTTATTCATGACTCAACCAAATAGTTTTTTGATAGTTTTGTTTTAGTTTTTTTTTCGATTACAGATTGACACCATTGATCCAATTGTAACCTTTTGTTTGGCACGTGATCTACGATCGTCAACCATTTTTACACTATCCATATGAAATTTCATTTAACTTACTCGTCAATCAAATATCAAATAATTGAACCAAGTATTTCCTTTATATGATTAAATACAGTCTAATAAACTTTTTAATTACCTAGTTTGAAAGAAAAAATAAAAATCAATTCTTTCATGCTATTTTACATAAAAGCTCGTGAATAAAATTCAAATGCCTAACGGGGAGTTTAGAGCCGGTTTTACCAAAGGTAAACCAGGTTTAACTATCGAGATTAGCCAATTAGATCCGGGATTTCGGGAAATACAGGCATCTGATTGGCTAAGCTTGCTAGTTGAACTTCATTTAACCGATGAAACCGGTTCTCCAAATTTGGCAGCTTATCTGGTTTAACGGACGCCCCATGAATTTACTAAATTAAATGTTTAGTCAAATGTATTTTTTAATCAGTAAAGCCGTTTATTTCTAACAAAAAATTCCAAATAACTAAATAAACACAACTTTTTAATAATTGAAGAATTAAATGAAAAATTTAATTTTGTGATTTCGCGAAGCTCTTTTGACAGACAAAATAGACTCCAAAACATTCAAATCGGATCAACAGTGTACAATACAACTGCGACCAAAATTGACTATGTGCAAAACTAGTAATTATAAACCGATTTTTTTTTTTATATTCATTGTTATTAGTTTTTTCTGCCTGAACAATGCACTGTTTGTTATATATTCAGTTGTAATAATATAAATTGTGCTTTAAATGGTCATACGAAATATTTTTCATTTTTACGCTTACCTGACTGGACTGTACGTGCACTACATTCTTAAATAGGTTTGTATAGTAAACTAAATTGGACTAAATCGTCAACGCAGATAAAACCTTTCTGTATATATCTCATTCCCTACTTCGTTTATGCTCATACTCTGTATTGTAATGACTGAACACTTACTATTGTCCATATTTTGTGTCGTTATGAAACGACTTTGTCATTCGTCCCAACTCCAAATATTCCAAGTTTTGTCATAATGTCTCGCATACGCCATTTTCTAATGTACATTTTGAGTAAGAAAGAGCCAACAGGGGACTGGGAAGTATTGTCATCTTAAATTTTTTTTTTTTTTTTTAACGTACAAAAATCATTATCAGTTCACGTACAGATTAATGATAAGAAAAAAATTCGAGAAAACATTTTCTGAAAATTATAGACAGGAAAAGAATCGTGTTAATTCTCCATTCTAGAAATAAATTGCTTCTGATGAGCAGATAGAATAACGAAAATTCAGATATATGCTATGTCATTGACAGCTCGCTGTGGCACATAGTATAATCACAAATAATTCCTTTTCAGCACATAATTGGCGACCGCACCTAGTAAAACATTGTCAATGTCTGATGCCACTCACAATTAAAATTGATATTGAATATGTGCTGAATGGTGGAGTGATATGCTAACAATTTATTTGCGTGTATCGCTACAAGTAGCAACAGATTCTATGTGACTTTAACGCACTGATGAACTACTTTTGTAAACGGCCAACAGAGCTACATTGACGAAGGGACTTAAACAGTTGTTCCCAAATCCTTTTAACATTACATAACAGGGCGTAAAATGCTGTACAATGTACAGAGCGAGTCGCGAAAAATGTTTAATACGGTTGCGTCTTCCATCTAGTAATGACACACCCATGTATTAATAGACACAGATGCCATTATAAACACTGCAGAAACATCAAGGAATTAGACGGGACAAGAGACTAATTCTTTGATATTTTTGTATTTGAGTTCATGCTTATTCGTATGTGAGAGTGATGTTATTAGACGCAAGAACCATCCGAATATAGCACTTTTCGTGATTCTCCATGTATATTGATCATTACAAATGTAAAACTAATATTATAAGGCAGGTGACAGCTGTTTCAGACCTTATAGTGATCATGATAACAGTCGTTTGCTGAGACACATATTATACACTTGTTGAAGAGGTACGACTATTACAACAAGTCTAACCAATCTGAAATTTTGATGTCTTCTTGGCAAGTACATAATCTTTGTGCGTGCAAAGTTTATAAAAAAAATTGATCGTCCGTTTTTGAGACATGCGCATTGAAAATAACGTAAATTGCACAATATATTATAACTCGTGGGGATGGTTTACTGTATAAGGGACACTTTTGAAAAAAATGCGGGGCGTCTGGACCGGGGTTCGAACCCGGGACCTTTCGATTACGCACTCTCAACTTTAATTCCCATTTTTATTACAATATACACATATACGTGCCCTATTAATTTGATGTCATGTATTCGGCTTTTGAACTATAAAAATTCATGAAAGTTTCATGAGATACTTATTTTACATCAAGAATGACTACCAGTTTTTTTTTTTTTTTTTTTTTGAAACAGTTGGAATTATTTTTTTAACCTTTTACAACAATTTATGGGTGAAAATTAAACAAATATATACATCTCTGCTGTTCGGCTAGGGTAAATGATATGTTTATGGTAAATATTTTTGAGAATGGCAGTGTACTGTTTATTCGGAAAAAGAAAAAGAATACTATATATGTTGTACTACTTTTGTACTACCTTCCTATGAAACAATCGTACTTCCTTGAATCGTTTTTCAAAGATTTATGTTACTGAATAATGAATAAATCATGCAAAATGTCGGTTATGATCGTTTTCTCAACTTAAAATACAGTAAATGATAACAATTTACATTAACACTATATGTGGATAACGGAATTTTCCGCGATGGATAGATTTTCAAACGGTGAAAATTAAAGGACGCGTTCCCACACACACACGCGCGCGTGCGCACACATCGACACTAAAACGGCGTGATTCTACCCCTGTTTCAAGTTGGGCTAAATCTCCCGTTGGACAGCCTTAATGGACTTCCACTTTTGTATTTTTTCATAAAGATGCAAAGATTTTGCGTGTGGCATACATATAAATAAGTGGCACTGCTAAGTTTTTGGTAAGGTATCAAGATCAAGCATCAGCTAACAACTGTAATTTCGTAATGTTCAAAGGATATTTCATTACTTCCTATTTGTACAAATGTTTTCACTGGTTTCTCAGTTTTTAAGTATATTTATAATCCTGATTTCGAACCATTGTTCATTTTCGATTTGTCGATTATCAATTTTATCGAATTGTATTAACTAATGAATACACACAGGTGATGTTTTGAAAAATATGAGTGGTAGACTGTAAGAAAGATGTGAAACGCAACGTTACATTGTAAAACTTTTGTATGATCATAAAGTAATTAGTCATCAGCAGTGGCGATGTTTTTCTTATAAATTTGTCAAATTCTCTGCTTCGCTAAACTTTATAAATATATTTAAAGAGATTTCAACGATGCTTACAAATATAGCTTAACTTTAACTAGTTATATGGATGATTTTGTGATCTTACGTATGAGGCAATATTATCACTAGGGAAATTTACTACCTTTATTAGTAAAACTTCTATGAATAAGCTAAGAATACACTATTTAAAAGTGATCCAATGTGTGTGATATTCATATATAGATGCAAAAAGGTTTTCATGTACTCTGAAACAATTAACAGAAAACAAGTAATTTATTTTAGACGTTCATGAAAGTAAATACAATTTATGTATTGAATATTGTTTATTATACCATGAGTGCAGTAAGTACCTACTGTCATTGATCCTATTTCTATAGTTAATTAAGTATAACTTGAATTTTTGGTTTGTCACGTGATGTCAATATGCATGTGTCAATTCGTAGTCACGTATAAAATATTGGCGTTCCTCGAGGGTCGATTGCACAAATCAAAACTGATTGTGAAATATGCGTAAATCTTTATAAAAACTTCAAGAAACAACAAATTTCCACAGCCACGAAAGAGGAATAAGGATAAATGAATTGGCCGTAAATTATATAGAAGCTTACATCAAACATTCACTTTTTATGTTATTCTGCACGTGTATTATATTACGAATACAAATTATATGTATGTATCATCTTTTACTTCATATACTGCAGTTTTGTTCTTAAATAGATATTTCATTTCAATTCTTTCATTGAAGCATATAAAAAGAAGTTCATAAGATTCAATATCAGGTAATATAAGCATGAATTTATTTCTGAACTATCATTACCCTTTTGGGATCGGTTCGTTTTTTCGTGATTTCAAAGACGCCAGCTTTAATGAATTACTTCGGAGTATGTGTGTATGGGACATCAACCGCAGAAGGGTTAAATACGTTGCGTATAAAATGTAAGTGTCGAATAAGATAAAACTGATAACGCCGTATTGTACATTTACAGGATGAAATGATGTATGAGACACATATAATTTTACAATGCGGAATGTCTTTAATTAAGCGGCGCGGTATAGTTTTGTTGATGCTTGCTTTTAACTGTATCATGATTTATTGAAATTACTACGATCTTCGTAATTCTCTTTCTTAGTATTGAAATTTTGACATGCAAGCATTATTTGTGCTTTCTGTTGCACAAATATTGAGCATGCGTATGTTATCAATTTTGAATGAAAGAATGCACAGTATATATTCATAACAGATTATGAGGATGAATCTGGATAATATCCCGTGCTGCGGAGATTCTCATGAGATTGGATGGATCGAATTAATTTCAATGAATGTCATCAGAATTACAATATCAGTAGATATTTAAGTTTGAAGTTTAAGAGAGATGAAAAGTGAGCGAGTTAGAGCGCATTGTTTATTTTTTACGATGTTTCACGAACATGTACTTTTCCTATCTCGAACAATTGTCCTGTCTGTGCAATTCTTGAAACATCATATATAGGTATATTGCTTTGTTAGTCACGTGTTACTAAAGATAATTTCAAATGATCCTCTTTAATTTTTACGTACTTAATTCCGTTTCAACAATGTATTTTTTCACCATGTCAACGTTATTATAATAATAAAGAATGCTGTATTGTACCAACAAAAAATGAAAGAAAGGCAAATAGTGAGTGAGGAAGAATGAAGCACGCAAAATATTTGGATCGACTATGAGCCCAGCCTGGAAGACGAAAAGGTTCTGCAACTTCATAAGCGACCCAATGCACGAATCAACACGGTTACTGATTCAGGTGAATTCAGGACCAAATCAACATTTCTAACAAAGAGCAACAGAAATATCCCGTATTATTGATTGGGATTTATTCGGTATGGACAGACTTTAGGAGTCACGTGTAAGTTTTATTCTCGACGATAATTTATTTGATTGATTATCATAGCGAGTGGACTGATACCGTTACTATTGCTATTACCACTTCTACCAATGGACAAAAACAGACTTCTATATCTTGTTGAGGAATGAATCTCACGTCGAGACTCGGATGAATTTATTGAAGACGAACAAAGCTGAGATCGAAACAAAAAAATAAACGTTAAATGCGGAAATTATATATTTTCATAAAATTTATTTCAATATTGGGTATCTGGAGCGCGTCATAAAAGTCGCAGTTATAAATGTTGATTTTAATAAATCCATATTATTAATAATGAGTTTCAGTGAACTTGACTGGACCACGCCATATCCGAGGTCAACATTACTAATTAACTGTTTTAATTTACCCGAAGCGTTGTGTTTCACGTTTTCGGAATGGAACATCTTATTGCACTGAATATAAATTACTTGTGAGTGCGCCATTTTGTTGTTTTCAAAATAGCAGCACGCATATCTAATTAAAAAAAAAAAAAATATTACCATAAAAAAATGTATTTTATTCAGAATCACAGAAAATGCAGAATGACAGTACGTTTTCATACTGCTTATCTATACTGTTATACACTTACTATTTAATCCTATGAAAAGAGTGAATTTATTATTTTACAAAGATTTTTATTTGACATGTAGTTAACTAAAATTGACTTTTAACCGATTATACGCAGAATACTAAACAATGGGCATTTGTATAAAGTTTTTACTACACTTTGGCCAGTATACACAATTAGTAAAACCACCAGAACTCTCGACGATCTCAAGGAGAACGTCGAGAGTTAATAAAAGATGATTCTCTTCTGAAAATAACGATTGAACGTATCGCGAATCTAACTCTTATATTTGACTTTTTTAAATAAAGGCCCAGCAAATCTAAATTTGTGCTGTCTAATCGTGTAATTGCTTCTGAAATGTTTTGTCGACAGGTACCCTGGACCGTCCTCGCAACGATTCTGCAGTCCTCCGCGCGACATTCCAATCAAGCGATTCGACGACGTCGCACCACCAGGTACCGAGGGATATTATGATTTACCGCCGCCCGGTGTTGACCATGAAAGACGAGAGGATCGTGATAGATTGAGACTCCTGAGGGAGCAAGAAGATCGCGAGCATGGACTGAATAAAGATCCGGATCTTGACGATCGAGATCGATTACCTTCGAGAGATGACAGGTACATCATTATTTATGTTATTAGTACATTTTTTAAGGATCAGCATCCGGTGATTTTGTATTTTGTTAAGTATATTATACAAGAACATTCTTTTTTTTAAGTTGACATTTTTTCGCTTCGTGTCAAATTGTTAATTTATTTATTCTTACTCTTTTTCATTTGCAGCTTTATTCATTAATATTTTCTAATGATTTGATAATTACAGGTGTCGCGAACGCGATGAACGAATTAGGGAGAGAGACGATCGGGATCGGCGTGCAGCTTCTGACCGAGAGAGAGATGATCGTGAAAGAGGCCTCGGAGCAGGGAACCTATTGAGAGACCGTGAAGAAAGGGTCAGAGAGAAAGATGATCGGGAACGAAAGGATAAAGATAAAGAACGCGATGATAGGCATGTACCACGAGACCGACGGGATGAGGAACGTTTAGTAGAAAAAAGAGATTATGACAAAGATCGGTAAGGATTATCTTCAACTACTAGTCGTTTCTCTAATTATTCTAAGCGTGGCTTGGAAGTACGAATAGTAATATAGAGTTACTATTTATAAAAATAATAAATAACAGGAAAGTATCTATGTTAGAACCTTCCTACTTACGGTCTTCGTTTAGGTTTCACTTGTTTGATAATGTGACATCACCAGTCCCCTTAGAATTTCGATAAAGTGTTGTCATTTTTCATCCCTATATAGCCCGCACACTTAAATATACAAAACAATTTAATAAATGGTTGCTTTGAAAACTTAGTTGCTCTGACATAATAAATTATAACGGTCTGTTATGCTACTGCATGTACGTTGTTAATTGCTCATCATGAATTAGTAAATTGCCGATACGCGTAAAACAGTTTTTCCTGCTAGGGTTGCGTACGTCAAACTAATTGCAAAACTCTCTAAATTAAATATTATATTTGACTAACTTTATAGAAATATGATTAATTAGAAATCTTGTTTCCTGTGGTTTGCAACTGACTCGTCCTGTAAGATTAATGTTGGGAAGTAATTTGAAAGTAAAAAAAAAAAAACATTGTTGAGCTAATGCGAATGATATGAAAAATTTGTGAGGAATCGTTGATTGGAATTGTTATTAACACGTCTTGCATATAAATTATAAAATTATATATAATTTTGCGTTTGAACGTTCATTATGATTGTTTTTATTAGCTACCGCGATGAGAGAGAACGCTACAGATTGGAAGAGAAGGCACTACGAGCACGAGAGAGAGAAAGAAGGGAAAGAGACCGTGATCGGGATCGGGATAGAGAACGTGAGCGCGAACGTGATCGGGATCGGGATCGGGATCGAGATCGAGAACGGGATCGGGATCGGGATCGAGATCGAGATCGAGATCGAGATCGAGATTATGAGCAAACAGAGAAGGATCGTCATGAACGTTATGACAGTCATTCAGTCGATCGGAAAAAATCCCGAAAGAGCTCAAGTCCATTTCGACCAAAATCGCGTGGTGAGCTCAAGGATCAGTCTCCTGATAGAATAAAGAAACGTGACAAAGATCACGAAGAAAAGGCAGACGAAAAGAAGAAAGATAAGAAGATCAAGGACAAGAAAAAGAAGAAGGACGGTGAAGAGAAAGAAAAGAAGAAGAAACGTAAGAAGGAGAAGCGATCAGCGCAGAAGGATGCTGTGAAGGAAGAACCACTAAAGTTAAATGAAAGCGAGAACATGGCAACAGATGACAATATACAACAGCAGGTGGAATGCGAACCATCCCCAGAAAAACCCAGATATATCAGAACCAATCAAGATTTAAGCAGTAAAACGATGCATGAAGATCCTATCACTATTTCTAATATATCCACTATCAACGAGGAGTTCAAGGATAAATCTTTGATCATGAACCCTGAACCACCTGAATTTCATGGCGACTCCGTCGCCAACAAACAGTATATTGAATTAGAGCAACCCGACTTTGCATCAAATCCACCTAATCCCAGTTTTAAGCCAATTCCAGAACTAAAAACAGAGAGTAGACCAAAACCTGATTCACTCTATAGTGGGCTAGAAGATGCTGAACTTAATGCTGTCATTCCTGCTAATTATTCGCTAACCTCGGAAATTGAAGTTGAGGAACGAGAGCGAATAGTTTTGGATGACAAATCTCCGAAGAAAAACGAATTTCTAGCACCAGTGCCAGAACTCTCCAAGTGGGAGAGGGATGACAATATCGAAAAAACGGACGGTGTATCCGAATCACCGATGGAGACAGAAGCAATAACAAATGACGATTCGAAATCGACAAAAGTCGTGACATCAGAAGTGCTCAAAAGAGCGGAGAATGCTATCTTTCAAAAAGCAATAAACGCGATCAGGCCAATCGAGATCAAGAAAATTAGCGAAAGCCGCAAGATACTTTATCAAAATCCTGAGCCGAAAATTGTTGACGTAGAGCTAAATAGAGATTCTAGAAAGAGCGTTAATGTTACTATAAACGTAGGACGAAATGAAAGAAATGTAGAAATAACAGAACCAGCGAAGAAGGCAAAGTTAGATCGATCCAAGTTTAAACCAGTACCAGAGTCACATTCGCCAACTAGATTATCGGCCAAAGAAAGATTAGGCGACAAAGTCGACGAAGACAAGGAACGGAAGTTAAGTCCTGTGAAAGGATTTCTAGAAAGACGAGGTGATTCAAAAAACGAAAATCCACCACGTACTCGTGAAAGAAGAATGTCACCGCTCATGGAGAGACGTGTGGACCCACCTGTAGTGGTACCATCGGTGAGTAACGTAGACCGCAAGGTTTTCCTAGACGATAGAGCAAAACGCGAGAGAACCGAACGAAATGATAAAAATGACAGAAGTGACACCCGACATAGAGTTTTAAACCACGAGTCGAGGAATGAGAAGCATGATTCGCGAACTGATGGCAAATCTGTTTCAGAATTTCGATCAGGTAGAAATGATTTACGAAATGATCGCGAGCGCGAGAAAAGAACCGGCAGGACGCCCCCGATCATTGGTCATAAGAGAGAAGATTCCTCCAAGACGAGATCTTTGTCTCTTAAAAGAAATAAGGAAGATGATGAAGATAAGAAGAAGGATAAAAAAACTCGCGAGGAAAAAAAACGAAAGAAGGAGCATAGAAGTAGAAGCAAGTCAAAAGATCGAAAGAAGCGGAAGGAAAAAAAGCATAAGAAAGATAAAGAAAAGAGTCAGGAGAAGAAGCAGAAGCAGCACAAAGATGGGGGAAGCGGCGTATCGTCCAAAGGTAAACCTGAAAATTTGGAAGAAAAAAAATCGATCGCTTTTGATAATTCCGAAGTGTCTACGAATTTTGTAACGGTAATAGCAGCTCCACGATCCATTTCCGAAGGAACTACGAAAAAGTTAAGAAAGAATCCACGACTCGTGTCAGATCGTAAACGCAGCGTATTAGATGAAGCCAGCTTTGAGCCGGATTATTCCGCGTCTGAATCAGAATCCGAAACTGAAGACGGTAAAATGACAATATTACCAATCAAAAAACTAAAACTGGAGGAGCGTGAGCCGGAAAAAGAAATAGATACAAAATCTTTAAAAAAAAGAGTCAAGTCGAGTACTACTGAAGACGACTCCAGCAGTTCAGACAGTTCATCCTCAGATTCAGACAGTTCTGACGAATCCCACAAGAAGAAGAAGAAGAAGCATAAGAAACATAAAAAGAGAAAGTCCATGAAAAAAGAGAGCAGTTCGGACACAGAGAGTTATTCTGAATCGTCGGACTCGAGTACAGAAGAGGAAAAGCACAAGAAAAAAACAAAGAAGTCTAAGAGTAAAAACAAACAGTCGAAGAAAAAGAAGAAAGCTAAACACAAATGATGCCATTAGACCCTTACAGTAATAATTCATGAAAGTGAAATTTCGATTCGACAGGCTCAATTTTAAAATGCTGTAATATAAAAGCCGTCTTCTATTTGTAACAGCTCTTTTGTCTTATGTTGCTCCTATGACCTTTTTTCGGCATATTTATCTCGTATAATAAATTGTCGATTATTATTATATACTTGCACTACTACGCCTGATTGCAGAATTCACTTAAATCTCGTGTTTGACGACCATTCGATTTGTGATAGGTTATTTATTATTATAATATGCAACAACATCTTAATAGTTTTGCAAGTAACTTATAAAAATTCACGAACTGCTTCAAAACATTTACTCTACATTGGGAGCATAAATTACTTCTCTAAAGACATATTTAAACTACTCAATGCAAACATCATTTTTGCAAACTTGAAATGTCCTTTTCACATTTTATTTTAATATTACAGTAATCTGGTATATAATATTTTGAACGATGATGGATTTACTGCAATTAAATGATCTTATCTCTAAATTATAAAAATGGAGCAACACGTTGAACAAGTATTGAACACATTGTAGGCTATATTGTACGTTCATGATGTAATTTGAATATACATGCATACTTATAAAATAAACAAGAAGGAAAAATATTTTAGTCACCCTTCTGCATTTTATTATTAACTTATATATATATTTTTATTGCTATATTGACTTTGTTCAATATTAAGAAAAATATTTTCAATGTGATACTTGTCTGCCTAGAGTTCCAATTAGTCTTCTAGTATCGGTAAAAATTTTAAGTGATAGAACAACAAACACATAACCCCTTGGCACACAAATAAAATGTACTTTGGTGTGACAGAAAAATACTATTTGATTTGGCTGAACCGAGCAATTATGTAAACTTAGAAACAGAGTGGAATATTTACATTACTAAATATCATGTATTAAGGTTGACATACAATATTAATGGACAATAATGAAGTAATTAAGTGAAACATTAGTAGTTTCGTAGTCTAAAGTTTTCTAAAGTCTATAATGAAACAAAACAAATGACATCTCCCAGATGTTATTGTATGCCAAGGAGTTAAAGTAGGTATGGGTAAAAATAGGAGTTAAAGGATGTTAAATAAAACTTGCATTGAACAAAGTGAAATTAGCACTGTTTATAAATCAGTATTATCAATTACATTGGATTGATGGATAGTTATAGTAATTATGCAAAACTTAAAAACTTAACAAGAATTGGATGCAATGAACGTGAAATAAAGTATTGAAAAATATTTTGTATTTGTGTTCAAAAAGTATGTTTGTAAATACATACAAATAAATTTATGCATTTTTCACATCCTTACAAATCTCCAACATTTGCAGAAGTAATGGTAAATCATTAGATTTTTCATATTCCTTAATGCCCAAACTTTGCATAAGAAAATCTTGATCGAATGGCTGCTTACTTAGCTCACATTCTGAAAAACGAAATATTTTACAAACAAAAATAAATTCCATTAGGTTTTAATGTACTTGAAAATTGTAGATCACACCTGTGGTAAGTACACTACACGTAAATTTATATCCAATCCAGTTGAAATATTCTCGTATGAGTTCATTTAGGAGAAGAATATTATGAGGTTGGCATGGTCGCTTTGACATATTAATACGATTCGAGACATTGAGTAGTTTCATGACTTCTGTACGTATTTCTGCCCTTATACGACCAAGGTTTCCGTTAGTCTGCAACGAATCTCGTACAGCTGCGAACCACAAATAGACTTAAATCGTTGCCCAATATCAAATTGTATTTTATGTGTATACCATTACTCAGATCTCTCTCTGTGGCCATTTTGAAACATAAGCAACCAACGTGTAAACGCTGATAACAAGGAACTGGCAAGGATAACGTGTGACATGTACTCAGACAGCAATAATATAATGTCATTTATTAATAATAACTACCATTTGAATTCGTTTATAATTCATATCGATGTAAACGTCATTCTAAAAGGAATAAAAAAAATTTACTTAAAATCATCAACAGGGTTAGAAAAGAAAGTGACTAGGTGAAAAAAAAAAAGCATATTTACATGAATATAGTTATATATAGGTACTAAATCGATGGACAATCGTTTGTAGATTACGAATAATCCAATTAAAACGTTTGTGGGTTCGCGGTTTGCCTTAGAAAAGCAAAAAAGATATACTGGCTAATGATGCAAGGTGATTAATTGACGCGTCAAGCTGGTAGATCCTCATACTGCATTCAGACGCAGTACTTTGATTGGTAGATATCAGGTGGCGAGGGAAAATTTGTCATTTTTCGCCAATCAGAGTCTTGTGTTTGAGCGCTGGGGTCTGCATGAGGATCCACCAGCTTGATGCACAATTAACCACCTCGCATCATTAGCTAGTAGATTTTTGTACTTTTCTAACACGCACCGTGGAACCACCAACGTTCTAATTGGATTATTCGTAACCCACAAACGATTTCACATCAATCTAGTGCTTAATAAATAAAAATCTAAACGAAAACAAAAAATGATCGGTTAACGTAATGTTAAAATTTCTTTTTAATTTTATGGAAAAAGTATTAATCCACAAACCTTTTAATTGAGCCCACAATCGCCTACAAACGATCCACAATCGATTTGGAAAAAAAAAATTAATAAAGTTAAAGTAAACTAGTTGTGTTTAGAAGACACTTGTATGGGTTTTTATTACCAAAGCTCGATTTTTTGATGTTCAAAAACGCGGCAGCCTAAAGGTTAATTAATTACTAATTATCCATCGTTTTCCAAACTACGAAAATGATTTTCCAAATTTGGCCAAATGATGTCCAAATGATTGGGAAAATTTATTTTTTAATTTGTTGCAATGTTCTGTTAAATCTCCGTGAAGTTAGCCGGATTAAATTAACTTTTCACATTTTTTTTTGCAAAACGTTTGTCGGTCGATAATCGGTGATTATCGGACTAATTATAGCATTTGTCGGTTAATCGTTTTTGAGAAATATCAACAACAAATTTTAAGTGTGAAGTTGGCTGATTTTTCTTATTTGTCGGCAGCGGCCAATGGGCAAGATGTTTTAGGTCTGAGTCATGACGTCAACATCTCGATTTTCTTGGCCCATTGGTCGCTATTTTGCTTCTCGCTGTCCGCTGCCTTTGGTGTGCAAAGTTACTCAATCAACAGTATGGACGCAGGAAAATGAAAAATGTCATAAGGTGTATTTATTTGCGGCACCAATGGACAGATCAACACATTTCGGCTTATAGCCAATATCTTATTGGTTCGCTCTAACAGAATTCTCCAATAACATAGCGTATCTAAGAGAAGTGTGTCGATGCATCGCGTAAAAGAAAAACTGCTATACTGATTGAAATAAGGGCCGACAAACGTTTTAATTATGATATATATGACGGACAAACGATTGCGCTTCGAATGAGCCCCCGAACAATGAAAACCGTACAAAAATAAGAAAAACCGGCTAACTTCACACTTCAAATTTGTTTTTGACGTTTCTCAAAAACGATTAACCGACTAACGTTTTCCTAAAAAAAATATGAAAAGTCAATTTAGTTCAACTAACGTCACGTAGGTTATAGTGGCCACGCAGCAGCCTAAAGGTTAAAGTTAATTAAGTGTATAGTTGGCAGATATGTTGACCGACATTTTTTTTTAATCGACTGGAAATGATTTGGAAAATCGATTCTACAACATTTTAATACGTGGAAATTAATTTGTATGTATTTATTAATAATTATTACCACGTGATCGATCCCCTTTGTTTCCGCCCTGTGATGCTACGTGTCGCCAGTTGTCGCCATGACAGTGTCATTTTATCACAGTTAGGCGTAATTGATAATTCTGGAGTAATAAAATTTAGCTGATAAAAATAGATAATATTTTGTTTCATACAGGGCAAAATAGACATAAATTAAGCCTAGTGTAATTTATAGAACAATTGTGGCGAGGACTTGTGGTCTGTGAAAAGACCATGGAAAACAATAGGGAAACTGTGGTAATCCAAAAGAAATTGGTAAGTTTAATTGAAACTCAAGAAAAAATCGTATTTTTTAAATAATTTTCTTATTTTAGGATGAGGAAAGACTGAAAATGGATGAGGATCAACGTCTGAGAGAGGAGGAACAACAGAAAATGAGAGAAGATCAAGAAACGTATGAAAGAACTACAAAATAAGATCGTGAGTGAAATAATTTGTATGCATAGCTCTTTATCTACTTAAATCACTTATGCAAGGCACGGGTTAAATTTAATTATTCAATGTCATGAATAAAGTTCTAATTATTATATTAATTATTATTATATTAATCATATGAAATAGCAGAGAGAAGTCCCAAATTGTATATAAAAGATTGTATTGAGAAATTAACTTGCACTTTACTAATTGTATAACTGAAGGTATGCAGGATCTTGTTAGTACTGAGTAATTCATGTGTTGATTGCAACTGAGGCATTGGAGGAACTGTACTCAGTGTGTTTGTGAAATTAAGATTACAATCTTGCTATTAAATATACATAGACATGTACTATGCTCAGCATTTGAAATAGAACAATTTTGAATCATGTCCTGTATCTCAAAGGCTTCTTACACAATTTTTTTTTTTTTTTGTAGACCATAAAATATTAAAAGCAATTTGATTGTTTTAATTTGACAGTTTTCTGTTAACAGAATAATGCTTCAACAGCAACTATTTTTTCAGTGGCAGCTTGAATGTCAGAAGCAACTATCTTAAATAATTCCAGTCACTCTATTTAAGAATCCTAATCTCTGACCAGCAATGGTACTAGCGATGCTGGTGATGTAAATGTGCTCAGTCCACCAAATTGACAGCACATTAAACGTCTTGATGCATCACGAGTGGCTACTTCTCTGAGCAAGATCGAGCACACAAAAGCCCCATTGATCTATTTAGGTAAACATTGAATAATTTCTTTATTTTATTTAATAATAAATTAAATATGAATATATTTCTATTTGAACTTCTTTACATTAATGGGTCATTTTGAAAATCTCCACTCTTCATGCAACATCAGAATAAACAAAGCTGATTGTCATCAATAAATTAGATAAGGTACAGAAAACTTCAATCGGTTAACTATAAGCAGTAGCTTGCTTTTATTTTTATGAGAAAATTGTAATTTCAACAGAATTATATACTCTCGAAAATTATATGTATTATGGAATCAATTAAATTGATTCATCTTTGCATAATATGTAGGTTATAATTAGTTTGTTGGCAATCTATTAATTATTTAATATTGAACTACTCATTGAATCTTTTCCTTTGAAGGAATGACTAAATTTTATATCAAAGTATTCAATTAATTATGAAAAAATTAATAAACATACATAATAATCTGATAAACAGATTTCGTTCTTAACAAAACAAAGTAAAATTAAAAAAATTAATCTTTCGAAGTTCAATATTTATCATTTGCAAAATTCGTTACCTTTGTTTGAACCTTAAGGGGGCAGACCATTTTGAAAAAATCGATTATTTTGTACATTTTCTAAAAGTAGAATATTTTTAAAGTATTGTCTGAAATTTTCCGACAAATCGGACTATTATTTATGGAGATATATATAAAAGTAACAAAATTTATTATTCTATGTGTATATATATATATATTTTTTCGACGATTGCAAGTCGTGTGAAATGTGCAAAGTGCAACAGCAAAATATCTTTTGGCATAGTAAGCGAACGGTGGACTTGGTTTTAAAAATTCTGTTGTGTATGATAAGTATACTCCTGAGTACATACCATCGTGCGATTTTATCAAACATTCTTATGAAATTAATCGAAGGTTTTTATTAGCGATGCGTGTCATAGGCGTTGGTTACAAAGGTGCAAACAAATTTTGCGGTTTGATGGACTTCCCGCCATTTTTATATAAATCAACGTACTGTATGATACTGGAACATATTTGTGAAGCGAGTAAAAATATGGCTCAATTTTTTTTGAAGAAGGCTTGTAATGAAGAGATTGACTTGAATTCTACTGACAGTGAAAGTAGGAATACTGATTTTATTGTGTCTGGTGATGAAACGTGGCACAAACGCGGATTTTCGTCTCTGTTTGGCGTCACATCGCTGATAAGACATTTTACGGGCAAAAGTATTGATGTACTTGTAAAAAGTTCTTATTGCGAGGCTTGTGAACCTTGGAAAGATAAAAAAACACTGATGAATATGAAGAATGGTATGAAACACGCAACGAAACTTGTTCGGCAAACCATGAAGGAAGTGCGGGAAAGATGGAGGTCGATGCTGTAATCGAAATGTTTCGTCGTTCGTTGGAAAATTTTGGAGTGAAATTTTTATATTACGTCGGGGACGGGGATTCAAAGACTTACACTGGCATTGGTAAAGCTGCTCCTTATGGTGAAACTGAAGTGATGAAAAAAGAATGTGTTGGTTATGTTCAAAAACGGATCAGTACGCGAAAACTGATTAGTAAATTGATTGACCAATTGTCTGTGTATTTTGGCAAGGCTATTCGTGACAATTGTGATTCGGTTGAAAAAATGCAGAATGCCATTTGGGCTACTTTCTACCACAAGAGTTCTACCGACAAGAAACGGCAGCATCACAAGTGTCCGCCAGGTGCTGACTCGCGGTGTAACTATCAACAAGCAAAGGCAGAGAAGAAGTTGAAGTCTTTCAAACACGATTACACTGCCTTGCCAAAGGAAGTCGTACATGTAATAAAAGCTGTTTATCAAAGTCTTACAAACGAAGAATTGTTGCAAAGATGCATTGAGGCAGCTAATCGACGTTCGCTAGAAAATACTCGAGAGGCAAGGGTCGCTCGACGACGGCTAAAAATCACTGTTGATGCAGCTACTAAAGTGGAGGAAGGGACATAATACGGTCCTGGAATAGACGATTCAGTGTAAGTTCCAAAATAAATTTTTTATCTGCATGCAAATCGTACTCAAAACTTTAAACACGTATTTCTCGAAACCATGTTTTCGAAGTCGCTGATCACTGTAACTTGAGAACGACTTTACCGATCAGTTTGAAAATTTTCTCACTTATTCTATATATAATTGTCCTCCGGATGGACGAAGGAATTTTTTTAGGCGATTTTTTTCTTATAGCCGAAAATATGAGTGAAATTTTGGTCGAATAAACAACTTTGAATTTCAATATCCGCCATTATTCGAAAAATCAAAATTTTTCAAATCCCTTCGTCCATCCGGAGCATTATGTCATTAACTAATAATCCCTTTTTTTTTATTTCAGATGATCCAGTGACGAGCTACAGTGATCACGGCAAAACCCTTATTTTTTTGGACCCCTCGCAAATTTGCTGTATCCCACGTATTTCTCAATATTTAGTCACAAAAAATTTATAATATCATATTGAAATACATATTTTTCACGTGGAAAAACATTTGTTATTAATTATTTTAATGTGTGGCCAAAAAAATCCTAAATAAGAGCTTTTTTTCGACATCCCAACTAGGTCTGTCCCTTAAGAAATAGAACAGATTTTTCACTTAAATAATAAGAAATTTTATTTATTCATTCCATTTCGAGAATATTTACAATTGGTATATGTTTCAGTAAAACCTAACTTTACTCAATACATTTTTTATATTATTGAATTTCAGTTATTACAATATAAATATTTACACACAAGTGATAATTTTGTGAAATTATGCTTTTAAAGTGATGAATAATTTGCTTTTCTTCAAAAAGATTGGAGAGTTGGAACACTAAAAACTTTTAAAAAATACATTTTACATTGTGCATTTTTTTTGCTTGAACATTTGTTTCCCCATCTTTATTATCAATGCGCTGAGACAAAGACAAAAACGGTTGTTGACTAGTATAAAGTAAAGCATCTTTCGAATTAGTTTGTTTTATGACAGAAAAACAAAATTTAGAACCTTATGTTTAAAAACAGAATTAGTGTAAATTTCTAGAAGCAGTTCGATTAGTTGTTTATTATAAAGTGCATAAGAAAAAGGTAGGAGATAAAAACTACAGTTACCAGTTTATCTTTTCTCCTATTACACTTATTCATTTTTGTATAAAAACTATTTTATACATCGCTAAATTTGACCTTCCTAAAATTTAGCTGAAAAAATAATAGAATAATAATGTAATGAAAAGATTTATTGTAAGTTTTATAAATTTTATTATGTTACTGTCATTTTTAGGGATCTGATACGAAAATGGGTCGAAAACCCAATGTGACATGAGAGGAAATTATTAAATAATTGAAAAATATATCAATCGTTTTACAACAAACTATTTTCCACCATTAGGAAATAAATTATAGACACAAATAATTCAGGATCTGAATGGAAGGTGAACGCTTGTTCTGTGTATATACATATTAACTAATAAACGAGGTGATTTCACAACAGCTCGACAGAACCAAGGTATACTAATATCTCCAAAATCAGAACCTCACCTAATGTAAAAGTTTCAAAATTTGATGAAGGAGGAAGCTAAGCTGTGATTTTGATATAGATTATTATATTCCTGAAAGTCTACACAATAAACAAAAACTAGAAATATTTGATCTGTTAATTACAAATGAAGACTGGGCTTTAATCGAACCAGATGACACCACAATTAGAGGTAAAAGAAAATTGAAAAAAAGAACCTGGGTAGCAGTCATCAATACAAAGGCGTTCTGGAAGAAGTACAAATTCAACTGTGCATTTTTTAGCAAAATGGTCTCATGTATGTACTGATTTCGACTCTCGGAAAGACGAATATTTCTTGAAGTTTATGGCCTATTGCAATAATAGTAAAAACTGTAAAAATATCATGATTGGTACAGCAAATGAGGAACCTAGTAATAAGGGATTGAGACTAACGAATGAAACTTCTAATACTCGTGGAGAGTACCACAAAGAAGTAAAACATCCTCTTAATGGCGTTGAACGAAAGCAAGTAAAACAAAGTGCTGAGAAATTGTATGGAGTCTGGCGAGATTGTTCCACATTTTATTAATGAAAATCGTATTTACAGACAAATCAAAATGGAAATGCTCGAAGAAAAAGCAGGTATGAAACCTAAAGAAAAATTTGATGTGATAAGATTTTTTCAAAAGGTGGCTACTGATCCTCGTTACGTAAATAATATACATAACGTAGGAAGCATTAGATTCTATGTCTGGTACTGCGCCCACGAACAATTACATAATTTTAAAGAATAGAGTCGTGTTCGAGTCCTAAAAAGATTATCACAAATCTCCATTGATGCCACAGGTGGAGTAATCAGAAACTTTGAAATTTGTCCAGGAAGGATGACTGGTCATATATCTTTATATGCTGTGACCATCAACTTTGAGGGGAAAATGATTTGTGTTTACCAAATGGAGACAGAAATTCATACACAAGAATAGATGTTGCTCACCTCATGTCTCTTGTGTCCAAATGAAAATCTTCGATACACAAAGACCACTCATACATAAAGAATTTCTTCGCTCGTTGTGCCGCGTTGATGGTAGACACTAGAAGTGTACAAGAATTTCAACGGATATTTCTTCTTACTTGCATTGTTGCACTATAGCCTTATAAAGACAGTAAGGTTGTAACGTCTATGATCTAAATGATTGTTTTAGACCCTCGAAAGAAATTGGAGAAATCTATGAGTGTTCGAAAAACAACTATTGAAAAATGGAAATGATTTAAAAATTAACAAGTTTTTGTTATGGAGAATATGAGTTCTAATGTTGGATCGATAATGAAGAACAATTTCACCATACCAAAGTAACAATCTCCAATCTAATCTACTTCATTTACTATTTCTCAAATTCTTAATTATAAAGCACTAAAGAATTATATCGTTGATGACAATCTCAAGTCAATGGTGAATGAGATAGTAGCGGAGGATAGCCAAGTAATGGAGGATAAATTGTTCAAATGTGGAGAGGACCATTTTCATATTCCAATTAACAATTCAGAAAAATACAAAATTGAACTCCGTAGCATCAAAAATTCCCAAATCACTAATTCATAATGATGTTCATGAAAAACATGATGCAAAAATAGATGAAGAAATGACAAAAAAAATTGGAGAAAATTTTACATCACACGCACAAATTTTTGTATTTGATCAGATAAAAACTACTGCTGAAACCGTTAAAGAGAAAATGGAAGAAAATTTTGATGACTAAATGCACCTTGGAGATGAAGTGCATTCTCTTGAAGCATATTCATTACGTGACGAGTGAAATTAAGAATTTAAGAAAAAACAAAAGGTACTGGCGAAACCAAAGGTGGAACAAAATCATACTAAAATACGTAAAAAAAAAAAACTAAAATACATACGTAAAAGCTCAAAAAATCATCGAACCAAAAGGATTTTACTTTCAACCCTTTCCAAAAATCAAAATATCGAATGAATTATATATTGGTAAAAAGGATCGTGATTATGTTGTGATGATTTGATGTACAAAATTAATAATGCTAGAGACTACCCTCGTGAAACCTCATATTGTAATTTAAAAAAAGGTATGAATAAATGGAAAACATAATGCATATATAAATTTTATTTGAAAAAAATGTTTTTAATTGTTCAATTTTATTCAAAATTAAAGAGCCTTTACATTGTTTGTTACTGAGTTCGATTAAGCAGATGAATTTGATTACATATGACGAATTAACCACACATTTCATTATTAAGAGACTTTTATTATTTGTAGTCAAAAGAATTAACATATTTTGTTTCATTCATAATTTGATGAGGTTAATATAATGGAATAATTAGTTGATTGACTGATTTTTTATTTGTTTTTAGAATGACACTGAAAAAATAAAGTTTAATAGAGTGAAGCTCAATACAGACAAAGCAACGATTTGCCAAGGTCCAACTGACGTTGGCAAAACAGTTTACAAGGGATCGTATACTTGGTATGATAATGAAAATTAAACAAAGTTAAAAGTTGTTCAACTAAAATCAAAATTAAAAAGTAATTTTATATTTTTAATGTTTTAGCTTGTGTTGCTGACCGATCAGGACAGTGCTGAAGAAGAGACATTTTGTATGAGGAAAATCAAATATTTAAAATATTAAATTTAATTATAAGAATTTATTTCAGGGTTCATATTTCATGTATTTATGACGCTTTTAGTTACAATAGTCAAGCAATCAGTAAATTAATATCACTTTTACTTTTTTCGCTCATGAATTTTTTCTTATGCAGTAATTAATAGGAATGAAAGTCATTGTAAAACCAACTCAAAGTATAGATAAATAAAAAAAAAAACTGTTATTTACATTTAAATATTATATTCTACATTAAGTTTGTGATAAAATTATAGTCAATCTTGATGTTAACAATTCGTATATAAATTTTTTGTATATAATTTTAGTTTGAATACAGTGGAGCCGTTTACATCGTGACCTGAAATTATTATCAAGTAATTAACAAGTATCTGTGAATCATGGACCTTTCTCATACTATACCAGTTTTCTTTTACTTTCTAATTGCATCTAGTTCTCGAAACATAATGAAATATTACATTAAAAACACCAATTTAGTAATTACATTTCATCTGAGCCTCGATAATTGGCGTAAATAAAAAGAGCTACAGCCACGAATTATCTTTCTATGCAAATAAATAGGGACAGGGTGATTCAGGCAGTATTGACAGTGCATTTTCGAACGTAGCCTTAATACGCAGCTTTTGCTCTATTTCCTATCATTTGTTTCTCCTCCAGATGTTGCTCTTCATATATTGCCAGCCTTTCCCCATCGTAAAAGTATGTGTTGAGAATTATTGTGAAAATATTAAAAGGCTTTTTTTTTAACTGCTTCAAATTTCCTGTTGTCCGCCATGGTCCTTTTATGAAATACGGTAAACTATAGGCTTAATGTGGGTCTATTTTCCCTGCATAAGGTAATGATTTACTCCAAAATTAAGATATTGGTATATAATATAGATTAATGTGTATTCCAATTTATATGCTTTAATGTATGATAACCTAACCTATCTGGTTTTTAAGTAAAACTAAAAATAGGTGCATCTATCAAATACAGAATTTTTGTTTACGTTGTTTTGCGGAGAACGTAATCATAGTATCAAAGAAGGTGAGGACATATGATGTAGTTCATGGACGTCGACATCTCTCCAGACCACGTGGTAATAATTATTAATAAATACATATAAATTATTTTCCAAATAATTAAATATTTTCGGGTCGATTTTCCAAGTAATTTTGAGTTGATACAAAAAATTTCGGTCAACGTGTCCGCCAACTATACGCTTAATTAATTTTCATTAATTATTCATTATCCATTGTTCTCCAAACTACGAAAATGATTTTCCAAAATTGGCCAAATGATTGGGAATATACATTTTGTAACTTTTGGCAATGGTCTGCCAAATATACTGAGGTCTATTTGTAACCACTAAACGGTTCTATGTCGATTAAGACCTCGTAGAATGTTCGCACTTATAAAATAAATATTTGCCCGGCCAATTCAATGTTGCCATCTGATCCTACCCCCACCAGTATTACGGTTACAGTTTTTTAAGATTTTTGGTAGAATCAACCCAAATAATCCACATGTCCAAAAGTCATCTTTAAGATATCTTAAAGACCACTTCTGTGTCATTAAAGGCCTTAAAGACGATTTATGAACATTATGTGTCCGAGTGTGTACCAAGCAAAATTGATTAATAAATAAAATTTGTCTGGCTAACTTATCGCTAAAATTTGTTTTTAATATTCCAGAAAAACTATTAATCATCAAATCTTCTAATTAGGCTACCAATCAGCATCAAACGATTAGTAGAAAAAATTTTTAAATTATAAGTGTCCGGCTAATTTAGGGTGTGTTTCAAAACCTGCTGCAAGTATTGTGAGTGCTTCAAACTTGCTTCTGTCTTCGTCAAATACAATACAAATAAATAGGGACGCAGTGATGAGTTGGCAGCACTCACAGTACTTGCAGTAGGTTTTGAAACACCCTTAGTAGAGGTAACTTTTTACGCTATTCTGAAGCCAAACGAGAAAAGTGTCGTGTGAGAGCGTTGAAGTGAGTACACCCATCGTGCGTGTTCGTTGAATTCGACGAGTTTCACCGAACTTATTCGGCCTGTTCATAGCGCACGCGCTATTGCAATTCTTGGAGGCTTTGAATTTTCAGCTCAGTCGTGAAAAGATGGACGGCGGTGGAGCGTACGGCGGTGGGAAGGCAGGAGCCCCTTTTGATCCAATTGCATTTGTCCAGAGGCCACAAGTCATTTTAAGAGCGCTATGCTTGGTAAGTCTTCAAAGATACATTGCTCAAAAATATCACAAATTATAGAATACCGTACTAGGTTTCCGAAAATATGGTTCACGCTCTCTGACATCGATTTTAAAATAGCTACACAGTCCCCACCCCTTTAATGATAGGGTTCTATTGATTTTCATGAATTAAAGCGTTACACCCTACAAGATGATGCTTTATGGTGTACAAGATTCAAGCATGGGTTATGACTGAATGAACTATACTTCCTTCATATAATGTAAATCCCCGAGTAGCTTCTCCCGTTAAACTTTACGATACTTTTTCTTCCTCGTACTGCAAGGTGCGCCCCTATATTTTATTACGCGCATGCACCTAACACATCTTGCACTTACCTTTGGTTTCATCCAAATGTATAATAAATTTCATTAAAAAATGATTATTCAACGATTAGTATTATCTATTCTTGATCTAATGACTATGCTTCTACTTTTTGTTTTGAAGATTTTTATAATTGTATAAAGTACATATATATAGCACAATAAGTAGTGGTAGTTTGTCTTTTACATATTAACATTTTCAAAGATATTACATCATTTACAAATGCATTTAAATTGTTTCTTACACTTATTTGAAATCATTGTTTAATATTTCTACATTTTTAAAAATTGAACTGGAATCAAAAATTGTTACATAATTAATGATTTTAAACATAATGGTGAAAGTAAATTGTAAATATGCAAATACGCAAATAAAATTAATATGACGAAGCTCACTAAACATTAAAAATTGTACCAGTTTGCAATGTTTTATTGTTATAATAATATTTATTGTATGGGATGTAATTTGGGACATAATATACAATTGTGATAGAACAAAGTTCAAATAAAACATTAAATACAAGCATTAGTTATGTGTTTATACGATTTCAATTTCTTATCAATCTATTAATTTTTAAGTGTAAAAAAATTTATCAAGCAAAATATACAATTAATGTTTTATGTTGCAATTTCAAAGAATATCAAAATAGACTTATTGTGCCTTCAAATTTTTTATTGCAATTTGCATATTAATTATCTTATTTTCTAAACAGAAATCAATAGATATTTATAAAATATTGTATGATATCTTGCCTTATATTCAGAAATTTATTAGAAGTATTACTAAAATCTGAAAATATTATCTAATAAGTATCGTATTTTCTAGTGATTATAAAAACTATATCAATACTATTCATTTAGTAATATACAAATAGTCACTGGTTTTATTACTTGCAGCTCTTTGCAATTATTGTGTTTGGATCCATAAGCAGCAAAGGCTACATTACTGAAGAAGGAAAGGAAGTTTGCTTATATAATAAAGATACAAATGCATGCAACTATGGTGTTGGCATTGGCGTTCTAGCCTTCTTAGCCACTATTGGATTTCTCGCTGGCGAATATCTTTTCGAGCAAATATCTTCTGTTAAGACTCGAAAGCATTATGTACTTCTAGATCTTGGGTAAGCTCATTATAGATTATACACAGCATTTTTGCATACTTTGTATATCCACTGTACATTGGCGTTTCATGATTTATATAACAGAATATTGATATAAAGGCTGATTCACAAGAAGTTATGGATTCAGGTGTGGCTTAGCTTAAGCAATTAACAAGTTCATTGACCTATGAAAATAGCGTTCCTTACTGTTTTGATTTTGTTTTAACTCTATACCACTTGAATTTTATTGTCACGAGTCAATAACCTTAATCACTAACCAATTACAATCACCGTCGTTCAAATGAAACCACACCCAAACTCATGAATTACCCAGTATAGTCTTATGATTATGTATGTATTAAAATATTTATACATGTTTTCCAGTGTTTCTGGATTGTGGGCTTTTCTGTACTTTGTTGGATTTTGTTATCTGACTAATGCGTGGAATAAATCTGAGAGTCCCAAGGATGGGAATGGTGTAAACAATGTACAAGCAGCTATTGCATTCTCGTTTTTCTCCATATTTACTTGGGTAAGCTATTATTGTGTTTCATCAGAGAAATAGTATGCATTATAATTGCATATGTATTTATATAAAAATTTGCCAATTAAATACAAATGTGATCCTGTTTCGAATAATCGAGTGTATGAGCATACTTTTTCAATTATTTTGGTTGCATTGTCGCATTTAATATTGAAAAATGTATTTATCTTGAAAGAGATTTTGATAATATACAAGAGTCGGATGTAATTTGATGTTTTTGCAAATTATAGGCGGAGGCATAAGTATATATCGGCTTTTAGATTTTAGAGAATTAAAAAATAGAATCTTGAGAATATCTTATTTTCTAAAAAATTATCAGTGAATTTTGCGCGAAGATTTGTATCTTGTATTTCTTTTACAGGCGGCTTGTGCTTGGTTTGCCTTCCAACGATTTAAACAGGGAACAGACGCAGCATTTGCGCCGAGCTATGAGGCAGATCCTGTGGGAGGAGCGGGATACACGAGCTATCCAGACGCGACTGACGCCGCTTACCAAGAACCACCATTTGCTCAACAGCAGCAGCGAGGGGGTATTGGTGATTTCCAGGCGCCTGCTTATTAAAAGAACTTCAGGCTTAAACTAAAAACGTATATTTTAAAAAAACAACAGCGAACTGTTAATGAGAGGAGGCAAGAAAACTGTTTTTATTTCGTTGGATAGCACAGTGTTCTTCCATATCAATTTGCATTTGTCCTTTTCTTTATGATTTTCATCATGCACAGTCAGATCATGCGGTTGTTCTAATTTAGGTTGATAAGAATTCATTGAGCTATTCTCTTCGTTGAATAATACTTAGTACAGATTATGTTTTCACATTTGGCCTTTAAGAAAAATTCATTTTTTTAAAATATTAATGTTACTGGCCTCATCCAATAGTCCCATTTCGCGAGCAGGTTAGTGGCGATGGTACTTCTTTCGCTAATAGCTCACTGGTAAACGTGAATAATTAGATATTAACTTTTCAAGGTCAGAGGACTCTTAGAGAGAGTTATTTATTGAACTAAGATTCTCATTATTGACTATTCAGTAAAAGTTGTACTGCAATTTGCATGCTGAGCGTCGTCAAGAGCCTTTTAGGTACGTTTAATAGTTTACCTAATTGGCGTTACAACCACTTTTTCGATTATACCAATAATTCGAATATCTTGGGTACATTTTAATATTGACTATGACCGCGCTATATCTCTATTAAATACGATTAAGTAAGCGGAAACGTAATGATGCTTTTGACGCTGACGAAGAACTGCGGAATGTAACCCTTCTCACAGGATACGTCAAGAACATGTATTTATTACACGTTAGTGTATACACAGGCTACATATATTTTAATGTCGTGACGTGTTCATAGTTAACGCAACTCGGATGTACTGTAATGGATCAAATAGTGTGCATAGAGATCGTTAGAATTGCATAAAATTATTAGTTTCGCTTTAATACTACCTTTTTCGATGGTACATGTGAATATTATTTATTTAGTTGTAATTGCCGTTTCCAAAAAACATTCCAACCTTTACATACACTTTCGTTTCTTTTTTCATCAAATAAAATTCATTTAATTCGGAAATTAACTACATCGCTCGCGTAAATGTAAACAGACGTTTAGCATTATTAAGAACTGTGATTCAATTTTTGTAGAAATTGAAATGCTTGTAGAATGTAAGAATGTTGAGATAAATGTTTCCAAAGTTAAGAAAAAGAAATCGACTTTGAATAGTGCATCCATATACGCATAGAATATCTTGGGAATGATGAAAATAAATATGAAACGTGTAGAAAGCACTATCAATATAACATAACATCTTTCAAGTATAAAAGAGTAGAATGTATATGATAAAAGGAAATACATAACTTAATGACTAATATATTTACCTACGATATAGCTATCTTAAAAATACTTATTAGACTTGTAATTATTATATGACAGGTAGCTTCACAGTGGAGTTTCTATGTCTTGAAAATGACTCTAGTCCTGTTTACTATTTACATTATATTTTTCTTAAATCTGTACCCGCAGTTTGCGTTGTATTTTAGCAACGTCAAAGATTTGTAGCGAGAAGATTGCGTTCAGGGTACAACCACAGAAACTCTAATTTTTACGATTTCTCGTTTCTCGACATTCAGTGATAACATAACTCCTCATAAGGAGTTATTTTTTTATTTGAATTTATTTTGTATATTGTACAATATGTTTGCACATTTTGGACTAGACACATGCTGGCAACCTCTTTATCTGGTCATGAGTAATTAAGCAATAAACAGCGATCTGTAACCCAAAATGCAGTATGTACAGAACTGTATCTATTCGTGTTATTTTAAGTTGACTGTTACTGGACTTAAGCATTTCATTTGGTATAATGATGTATCTGTACTGTAAATGGCAATATACCTATTCAAAAATGCAAATAAATGTTATGATCTATTGTGTTAAATGTTGTTATATGTCATTTAACTATCCAGTAGTCGCGCACGATACCCGAGTAGTCGAAGAGAAAGAATCATAAAATTATAAAGTATCGTCAGAAATAAAAGAAAAAAAGATTTGTGCAAACAGTGAATAGGCGGCGCGATTACTGAAGGGTTAAAGAAGTTGAAGCGTTCTCTCAAATCATAGATTTTTTATTAACCCCAAAGCAAAATAAATTGAATTTCAGTTTACTTTAAATTCAACAGATCTCGAAACATGAACTCATGGGCCTTGGCATTGTAATATCTGTGACTGAACATAAATAAAGTAGGCATGTCCATGTATTCTGAGCCTCGCGATTCTAATATGTAGAATATGTACCTATTGTAACAAGATTTTTTCTATGCGCTCTCGATGCGCTGTCTCACTCGTCACAATCGCCGATGGCCCCCAACACAATCAAACTTTTTTGGGTGCCAGGTACCCTTCGGCACCAGCTCATTCCTCTCAATGTAATCACTTATATAATTGTCTACGGTCCTTAGGGATCCTTAGATCCAGGATTGAATAAATTCCATTCATTCATTCAATCTGTCGAGCCTCTTTCTTCTTCTCCGGGAATCCTCTCGACCGTTGGTTCCCGTTAGTCCTTATCCTGAAATGGTAGAGGGGAACCTGGGGGCAGGAGAGCTGAAAAATCTGCACGGAGTGGGCTGGCTTTAAATGAGTGACACAATGACTATTTTGCGCGATTTGGCGATATATTTAAATCAAAGCGAATGTAGTCTAACACGATTACTGCCCGCAACTCTATACAATTCTAACAAACAACGCGACCGCAGTTTATCTTCAATTTATCCAATCTAGGCTCCTAAGAAACTCTTCTCGACTCGTTTATCGCGTGGGCCTGTGGCGGGATCCCAATTCCCCATTCCTCGCCCTAGGATGCACCGGTGAAAACTCGTCTCTCTCTCTCTCTCCCTGCTCCCTGCTCGTTGTTCCCTGTTCCATGCTCCATGCTCCATGCTCCATGCTCTTTCTTCCCTTAGTGGTCAGTCTCAGTTTGCACCTCTGCGGGTTCATGCACCGGTTTAAATCTGCACTTCACAATCGAAATCAACATCCAGGGGAATAGCCTAGTCGTAATAAACGAAGAGAGAATCCGCAAAATGCAATTTGGAAAAAAAAAAAAACAGAAAACACTTGGTAATCTGTCCGCTTGCACGATTGAAAATTGAGTGATCCCCTTTTGGCTCTCTTGGTTCGAGAACTGCCGGAGGGCCCTGAATTCACCATTAATCAATTTGTAAATTTCAAATGGACTTTCAAAAAGTTAGAAAGACTGATAGAAAAAAAAATTGCCATCGATATGTTCCGTTGAAAAAATATATTTATTTAGGGCTATGAAAGTGAAAAAATTTGAAAACTTGTTGAAATATGAAAAATAAAGTCAATGAAAGTGCCATAAGAAATTGTTTTGTCAGTATATTTTTCTTTTTATTCGATCCCACTTCTTTCAATGGCCTGAATACATTATCAGCATCTTCCTTCGATTTCGATCCAATAATTTCCCCTCTCTCTCCTCTTCGCCACCACTATCCTTCTCTCTCCCTCCCACCGGTTGTGAGAGCGTTTTGGTGAACTCTTCCATGCTTCTCAAATTATATCTTCTACTCATTTTTTTGCGCAAAAAAATAAAATCAGTATATATTTTTTTCACATATGCCATTACATAATTGGTCGTGAAGTATGAAAATCATGGCTGCAAAGAATATATATGATTAATTACGCCGAAATTACGTAATAATACGTGAAATATATTGATTCTAGCAAAAATGTAAAATTTGCTTACCGCTACGAACTACAGATGGGTGAACATTTGCCCCACTCACACGTTATATCTGCGCTTTGTCACAGAGGGGAACAGTGATGATGCTTTGAACCTGATCTTAATTTTAGAACGTTGAATTAAATTATGGTTTAGGTCCTAAATCCATAATGTCACTCGCTAGTTCAGGAGCGTATTTTAAAGTACGCCTAGGTTGGATATCCACTCCAGTCTAGCGTTCTAGGGTTAAGAGGACTCCGGATCTCTCTTCCAACTTAAATTCGTTTAAAGCGCCTTTAGTGGACATTTGTCCGCTAGGTTTACAAGGTTTACAGATTTTAAAATGATAACTACTAATGCTAAAAACTAGAGTATCTACACCGTCGGTAATGCCATAGGCGTAAAATGATTGAAATTTATATAGAGGAATTTTTATATTCCGCATTTTATAATATCGTCGCCTCCTTCGTTGGCGTGAAGAACTCAGGGCACATGGAGGGAGCGCACTAGGAGATCAGTGTCACAGTCAAGAAGATCCATATTTTCGGAGTTTAGAAGTTCCTTGTTGTAGTTTTCGGAATCCAAAAAATCTTCGACCTTGTATTTTCATAAATGAATCCGTATTCCGCTAATTTAAGACGCGACTTAACTAATCTCGACCTTGGATTCTTAACACGATGTAACCAAAGTAGAGGTGATCAAAACAAACGTTTTTCCGTATTTGTATGGGCGAAACAATTGTCGGGAAAGAAGACTGCCAATAGTTCATTTTCCGTTGCCGAATAATTGTATTTTGCTTGTTTTAAAAGTCTCAAAAAGTATGCACTTGGTAGATCTTTTCCTATTTCTGCTTGACTGAGTACAGCTCCTATTACATCTCCAGAGGCATCAGTGATAACATTGAAGGGTTTGGAAAATCAGGATATTGAAGAATTAGTTCGTGACACAATTCCTCACGGAACTGTTCGAAAACTTCCCTTTATGCATTTTCCCATTTGAATTCAATTTCAACTTTCAGCAGATTTGCAAGTGGTTTTGCCTTTTTGAAAAAATCTTTAATAAATAGTCTATAATATCCAGCCAGTTCGAGAAATTATTTGACGTTTTTCGCATTTTTTTGGTACTGGAAATTCGCTGACAGCTATGATTTTCTTAGGGTCTGGCTTTCCTTCAGCTGGCGTAATTATACGTCCAAAGTAACTGACTTCCTTCCTTATAAATTCACATTTGTCTGGTTGTAATTGCAAGTTAGGTTCTCTAAGTCTGGCAGCTAATTTTTTGAATTTAATCTGATGTTCTTCTAATGAAGTTTGCATAAAGCACAACGTCATCCAGGTATACGAACATTTCGTTGCCTTGAAGTCCAGTAAACGTTTGATCCATGAATCTTTGGAAAGTCGCGAGTGCATTTTTAAGTCCAAATGGCATTCTTGAATATTCGTAGTGACCGTGTGTAGTTGAAAAAGCGATTTTATGATTATCGCTTTGATTCATGAAAATTTAATGAAATCTGGATGCGAGATCAAAAGCAGAAAAATATTTTGCCCCGCCTAATTGGTCCAATATTTCGATAATGTTTGGTAACGGATATGCGGCGCTCTTTGTTTTCTCATTCAATCCTCTATAATCAATTACAAATCGCCATCTTTTGTTACCTTGCGAGTCTGCCTTTTTGAATACTATCCATAAAGGAGAATTGTATGAAGATTCCGAAGGATTTATAATCTTTTGTTGCAACATATCTGAGACTTGTCTCTGTATTTCTCCCTTATGCACTTGCGGAAATCTGTATTGCTTCATGTTAAGGTATTACTACGGACCGAAAAGTTCCAAAAGTCGACCCACTCTCTCTATGTTTAACTTATTACAATCGTAATGTATTGATGCACTTATGATTATTTCAAATGACTAATATTATATTTAAGAATGAAAAAGTAATTTTTTTAATGTAAGATATGAACAATCCAGCGTCAACTTTTGAACTGGTACAGTTCACTCTCACACGCCCATCCCTGCATCGATAGGCCTACACTAATGTACATTGCGCGGAGAAGACCACGGCAACGCCGCAGCGTCAGCTGTTGCGGTAGCATAGTATATACCGACTAACTGCCCTGTGCATACCATACTGTGATTTATTTCCGAAACAAAAGTGCGGTTATGATGAAAGTAAATACAGAAAATTTAGTCCGTTATAAAGGAAAATGGAAACAGAAGACTGTGGTTGCTGGAAGATTGAAATTGATTGAGCGGAATAAAAAAAAGCTAGATGAGGAGGTTATTGACAAGCTGAGGACCATTCTCCGTGGCATGCGATTGATCGATCCAAATGAAGTCGATAAAAATATGATATGCAGCAAATGTGAGAAACAATTGGCATTTAATCATATCATCGCAGAAAAAACGATGGTCTACACGTATATGCATCGGGCACGGTCTCACAGTGGATGTAGTAGTGTATACATACATACACCAAATGCAGTCTCAAACGCAATGTTGCCGTAACGCTCCCTTCTCAGCTGTCGTACGAGAGATTTCGTAATAAATATCGAATTTCTTTCACGTGAAAGAAATTTTTTTTTCTTTCTTTCTTTCATTTCTTTCAATTTCTTTCTTTCTTTCTTTCTTTCTTTTCAATCGTGGACCCTGGAGTTCTTGGCCGGTACTTTATGGGACTTTCCCGAGGGACGGTAACGCGTCTCGTAATTGAAACACGACAGTTCTCATCTCGGGACTTTGTGACGCGGTATTTTAACGTCACAATATATATATGTATATATGACCCTTCTATTGAATCAGAGAATTATAATGATCATATGCATTCTTATAGCTTTTGATAAATATACAGAGCCAATAATTCATGGGAATTCTATTCCAATTTTCCAATGACATCGTCATTCAAGTATTAAGAAATATCTTTTTCTCGTAAACAATTTTCTCTGATGCTTGGATATGCTATAAGTATTCATCGATCTCAAAGAGTCACATTACAAAGGTCCAGCTGGCATACGCTATTGGCAAATCCTTGCCTATCTGTCTTTGAGACAGTATTCCGCCTATTTCCTTGTCTGAGGCATCTGTGGTTACTACAAAAGGTCTAGTAAAATCGGGGTATTGTAACAAAGGAGAACTAGTTAGTGTTTCCTTTAATTTTTCGAAAGCTTCTTGTTCCAATGACGTCCAATCAAACGCGACATGTTTCTTGAGTAGTCGTGTTAGCGGTTTGGCGTTGTTCCAGACATTCTCAATAAATCTTCTATAGTACCCTGCTAGTCCCAGAAAGGATGGAATATCCTTGGTATTGCGTGGAGTGGGAAAAGTTTGTACAGCTGATATTTTTGCGGGGTCTGGTTTTATTCCTTCCTCCGTAATTACATGTCCTAAGTAATTTACTTCTTTTCTTAGGAATTCACACTTGTCTGGCTGCAGCTTCAGAGAATTGGTTTTCAATCTCAGGAATACTTCTTCCAACCGCTGATTGTGTTCCTTCAAGCTTACGGCATGTATAGATATCTAGAGACTCGGTCGAGTCTTGCGCCAAGTACAAGCAACCGGCTGTACAGGGCACGGCTCGCAGAGACTCTTTACCCGAGTCAACACTTATACCTGTGTTTGGAATGAAATATCTTATGAATGGCTATATATGAGAAAAAGTTATTGATACATTCACTATAGGAATTAAGGGTTCTGAATCGATTGCCACCAAGATCAATACGATTAGTGTACGAAATCAGAGTGTATTAAGATAGCGAGCAAGATGACTTTATTTCAGTTCCGTCGTCATCGTCGTCGTAGTAGATCGCGAGTCATGGATTAACATAATGAACACACATTTATTTAAAGTAAGGCACGGACCCGCCAAGTAGTACTCGATAAGGAATTTCCCAACGTTTTATTAATTATTAGAGGACCATTAAGCGATAATTAAATATAAGAAGCAGTAGTAACACAAAAGTGTAGCGAAGACGTTATAGGAAATGTTGAAAACACAATTAAAAAGATGAGCTAGTGCTAGATCATATAGTACGCAGACATGTAGTGACTTATGTACTTGGCGTTATAATTTGATTTCAATATTTTTTGTTAGTAGAGCAATAATATATTATATAAATATAAGTATTTCTTTTCAAGGTGGGAAATTCTGTACTTGGCAAGTTTTTTTACACAAAAGTGGTTTTTGCGAGATTCACAAGTTTTTGTCCTTTAGTAGGTTATGTTAGAGAAATTTTAAAGACATGAAATCTGCATTGACGCGAAATGATTATTTAGTCGTTACAATGTAATGCTGAATCGGGAGCTCATTCTTGAGGAAATCATATAAATATTTAAATTTTGTTCATATGTTTGCCTCCATGGAAGAAGTACTAGTATTTAAATGTCATCTGGAAAAATAACATGAATAACTTAGATTTTATAGACGATGTAAGTTTAAAATGGTCATGAAATTATATATGTATACAAGATGTCCCAGGAAACTATTAATGAATGTATTCATCATGTCTGTAATTTATCCCTTAACAAAATCTACTATTTGTGATGATGTTTTGCCAAAGAGAACCACAGGTAACTAATGATAATTGAATGAGATTCCAATGATTAGTATTGATTACCATTAGCAAAATGCTACTGTTTATGATAGATTTGGCTAAGGGATACTTATCTCTAAGACAATTATTGTATTATTATTTATCTTATTTTAATTGCCTCGATGAATCATGAAGTTATTCTTAAGGAAATATATATATTAAAATGTTTTCCATAATATTGCATCTGCGAATTGAAGAAGTCCAGCATTTAAAATTGAATGTCACCTGAAAGAATAGTAACATGAATCATTTATGTTTCATCAAAGATACTGTTTCATAATAGTTATGGAATTATGTATGGGACATCCCATGAAACCATTAATAAATTTATTTATGGGGACTGTCATGTATGACAAACACTGTGTATACACATGCAAGCAATAAGTTACTAAAAAAATTGAGATCTAAAAAGTATAAGATATTTAATTATAATACTTAGCATTTACAACTGGACATTGCGTATTGCACTGGTCTTTCATATATGTATAACAGAGTTTAATAGATCCTGTTAATTGTCCTGTAAACATACATAGTATTATTAATACACTCTTTCAGTTAGTGATATCAAATGTTAAAAGTATGAAAAATATTTATTGAACAAGGAAATATATTTGAGGCTTAGTCAAAATTCTATGTCACATGGCTAATCTAAGTTTCAGTTTTAATCAGGTTAAATACAATAACACTTATAATACTCAAGATAATTTCTTACTTGGTTTAATGTATAACAGCACACATTTATGTCATACTACAAGGTGACATAGTAATGCGTATAGGAAAATTCACGTTCTTGAAAGCAAAGACTTTTACACTAACCTTTTCTTATAGTACACCATTAACTGTCACATTTGCATCGCATTCTGCATCATTAAAGCCATAAATAATGGGTTTCTTCTTCAACTCGTTCGAATGCTACCTTCAACATTATTTCGAATATTCCCAACCAGGAAAGATAATTATGAGTTCGATTTCTAATAGACCATATTGTATATACTGTATCACTGAAAGACGTCAAACTATATTTTTCTACATGCGAGTGCCTTCGAGAAAGATAGGTTCAGCGCCATCCGTCGTGTGAAAAAGTAAATGGACGTGCGAAGACGACGACGACGACGACGACGAAACTGAAATAAAATCATCTCGCTCGCCATCTTAATACACCCTGATCTCGTACACCAATCTTATTGATCTTGATGGCAATCGATTCAGAATCCTTAATTCTTATAGTGAATGTATCAATAACTTTTTCTCATATATAGCAATTCATAAGATATTTCATTCCAAACACAGGTATAAGTGTTGACTCGGGTAAAAAGTCTCTGCGCGCCGTGCCCTGTACAGCCGGTTGCCTGTACTTAGTGCGAGACTCGACCGAGTCCCTTGATTAGCGCCATAGAGCCGTGATCGTTGATGTCCTTCGTGGTTATATTACGAGGCTCTTCTCTTCCACACGCTTCAGTCAGTCTGAATACGAGATAGTCAGTATTCATTAAATTCTTAGGACATATAAGTATATGAGTAATTTATGTTCTTTATGTTTGTTGCAACACATTGGTTATCAGGAGCTTTATTTAAAAATTCTTCTACATCATTCGCCGTCAAAACTTTTGATTTTTTTGCTCTTAAATTTAGTCGATTGTCGTTTCAGAAATGCATTTAATTTTGCATAAGTACTTCTCAGCATCGAATAGTGGGACCACGAGGTTGATGGCTTAAAATTTTGTGATAATTCACTGAAATATATTGCTAGACAATGATATAGAAAAAACGTGGTTCACGTGCGATCGCGCCACTGACATTGCGCAAAATTGAGTTATTTTAAAGTATGCTTGCGTCAAAAAGTCTTAGTGCGGAAAAAAATATAGTATTTCAAATGTGCTCATGCATCAATTTTTTTTTTTCATCAATGTTCGGAAATGGAATGCTTTATGCTTCAGCCCAAAATTGAATTAATGAATTTAAATATGCAGCAACTAAAGTGCAATTAAATACTTACGTCTTATTATATCTTTTATCTCTCTTTTGTATGTGTTTGTGGTAATATAAATTTTTAGACCGCTGAAACACCGCTATACTGGTTTGAATTCTGACAAGAACCTGGACAAGAACATCATCCATCCTGAAGGGGAGGGTGTTGTACATGACCTCCACTAACCCTCCCCACCCTCTTATAAAGCCTAATCTTACTACTTACTATATAAAAGTATAAGTCATTCGGTCGGTGCTATTATTTTGAATAACCTAGCCCTCGATTTTTTGGGTTATTGTCTACTTTTGTGACATGTCGAAACTGTCAAAATATTTGTTCGCTGGCCGATATCGCTAGATTTTGGCGCGAAAATGAGGGGGGAACTCGTTCTCGATGACGATAACTTCTGGTGTCCTACTTCGGATGGAACATGCGGTATATACTGAGACGTAACACTGTTTTTAAGGGGTCGAAATTGCGAGCCTTTAAGGGGTTTGTGCACTGTGCAGCAGGTGTCTTTATAATAAACCACACTCAATTTTTAAATAAAATAATCTTGGTTATATTGTCCTATAAATTACACAAAATCACTTATTTCTATAGATCTCTTTCTCTCGCACACTCTTATAATTTGTACAGTGTTTCTTGTTAATCCGCAGACGACAGGGAGTGAATATCTCTATCCTTTTGCTATGCTGGTTTCCACGGGAGGGAAAGAGATAGCTGGACTAGCAACACAGCGGGTTGCACGATGCATCTCGTGTTTGTAAACCAGCTGAGAATAAGGAAAATGATAATTCACAGATGATAGTGATGATTCCCGTTCGCTGAATATATTATCTTAAAAAGAAATTTTGAGTCAAACAGCTACTAATCACAATGATGTTGGGTGCTGAGTCTTTTTTGGTGGGCTTTTGGAGATGAGGATCTGTATTCCTGACAGTTCCGTTACAATAACCTCACTGCAGGTTGATATAGAGGTTTTAGGCGGTCGTTCGCGATACTAAGGGGTATCGAAATGATTCCTTAGACCTGATGATGACTGTGGAGAGCTCAGACAGCTACTAATCACAATAACGTTGGGAGCTGAACTCTTAAGGTGTGTGATTTGGTACGTGGTTGATTTCTGACAGCGCCGGCATAACGACTTTGCTGCAGAGAATCTACAAGGGATAGCAGAGTTTTATAATACTTAGATGAGGCACGATGCTCCCTGAGACCAGGAATTGCTAAGGATGAGCTCCCACAGTTTGCAATACAATACTGAGCAGTATGGTTTGTTCTGGAAAGCAGGATTGGTTTCCTGATGGATTTTCTGCACTTATTATTTTTCAAGACTTTTACTGCTCCTTGTCGCTTTGCGGTGTACACTTGTCATTTGACGGACTTTAATCAAGTGAAACGAATGGATCGAATGCTTGAATGGAAAGATTTCCTGCCGAGGAGGTCGCTGCTTATATACTTGGAAGGAATACGTTAATTTTAGTGGTAATAACAATTTTTGTGATCCCGACGTGTGAATGTCAGATTTGATTTGATTTAATACTTCAATCTGGATTTATAAGATTAGCGGTTATTTCAAGTACCGGCTTGCTGGTGTTTTTATTGTGTTTGATGCGTGTCGGTTGATGACGCTTGGGAACTTCTTCGTTTTCATTCCAGTGGATATGACTGGTTTTGCATTCTTGGAATTTTAAATGTAATAATCTCTAATATCGTATCCTCAGGATTATCGCTATGACTAATTTCAAAGGAATTATGTAATATTAAGGATTTAAAGATCCTATTTCCCTTACCTTTAATGGCGTCGCTGTGAGAGGTCGATAGGAGTTTTGAGGAGTTCTCTCAGACACAATTATGTATATTCCCGACTAGAAATTTCGTTCGGGGGGACATCAGGCTCGGATGCAGCAGCCGGATTCCTAACTTAACGCCACTTTCAGCTACCTTATATGGTCTTGATCAGTGATGTAACGCGTTGGTACATCAGGGCCAGATGAGATTTGCCAGGTAAGGACCTGATAAGGGTTGCCAGTAACGGGCCTGACACACTTGGCCATTTAAGAACCTGATAGGTGTCACTAATCAAGGGCCTGATACACTTGACATACACATTTAAGGGCCTGCTCGATATAACCATTGAAGGACCAGATGAAGACTATCCTTCAAGGGCCTTCTAGAGTTGAGATTTCAGGGACTGATAAATATAACCACATTTATTTTATAAAGGTTTTTATTGTCTGACGATGAGTACACTTATTACTTGTAGTACAAATTAAAGTTTCAACAGTCTGATTGTCTCTTTATGTACTTACTTCAAATACTACATTCTTTTAGGTAACTCGAGTATTATAAAAATCTTTTTTTTGTAACGACATAATACTAATCAATAGAGTTGACTCATAATAAAAAGAACAAAGAAAGCAAAGGCGATCACGAAAAATACCTTGTAGGACACACGTGGGAATCATTTTTGTTAAAACAAAAGAATGTTTTTGATGTCATTAAATAAAAAAAAAGAATTAGTATTGAAAGAATTTCTTTTATCATGACTGTTTCTTTTCATCCGTATCATGAATTGGGTAACGTACGAATTTGAATTTTAACTGTGTGAATTTTGTGCATTAACTTGGAGTGGCACCAAAATCTTTTTTTAAAAGAACGTAAAACTAATCAATAGTTGACGTATAGTGAAAAGAACTTATAAAGTGAGTACGAGTACGGTAAATACCTTCCTATGGAACACAGATACATCAAGTGGAACTTATTTTCATCAAAACAAAATAAAAATGTTCTTTGATTTTGTCAAACTAAAAAATAAAAATGTTACCTCAATTTTTAAATATTAGCTTTTCAACTGTTTTTATGATAAAATTTTTTTAACTGTCTAACGTGATGCAAAATATTCGTAGTAAAAGAATCACCCGTTATAACATTTTCTTTTGATATTAACGCTGGAGTCGTCCTCCATCCCAATTTTTTGCCGCGTTCATTACTCCTCCTAGTCGACTGAAACATTTTTTCATTTATATTGTCACCAAGAACTTGTTTGTGAACTCCTGATAACATAAATAAAATAACATACTATGATATACACAATTAACAACATAAATTATTCAAGATTACAATATATATTAAATACCTAGTAGACATTCGTAGAAATTTGTGCCCTTCAGCACCTCCTTTGTTTTTGTTTTGTGTACCGAAGTAAAACATGTACGTATGTACAAGAGTTTTGCACAGAAATATAAGAATGATAACTGACAGATTGTGTGTCTCAAGCTTATCCTTGGAAATCATATTTTTGATACGATTTTTCTGAAACAAGAATCAAATTCGTGTTGATAAACAAGATTTTAAAAACCCTATTCATTTTATTGCAAACAGCAAAGAAATGTATTCAAAGATTTGTAAGCAAATACTTGCTATCTTAGAACGATATTCCTTATCTTCGTTAAGTTTTGTATTAAAGATACAAAAGTCGTCTTTCGTTTCGACTAGCAATGCAACGGTATTGGCATCATCTTGACTTTCATCGTCAGTTACCACTTGCTCCAAAGGTTTGCTTTTAATTAGATTTTTTAACTCGTTTAATTTCCCATCGGTTTCGACAAGACCACCATGCAGGCGATCGATTTTATTTGCCAAACTATTGTCGACTTGGGTGATAAAATGACGAAGCGATTCTAAAAAAAATATATGAGAATTGAAAAAATACACTGACAAAATTGAAGCTTAAAATAAGAATATTTTTGAATATTTGTACCTAAAGTTTCAATTTTACCCGCCGCTGGCACTGAAGATAACGGTTTACTGATTCTGGATGATATGGAATATGAGATTTTGTTCATGCGATGTCTAGCATCCGATGAACGTGCGCGTCTTTCTGCTGCCTCTATACTAGCTCTGGGAATTTCTTCTGAGAGTGAACGATTCAATGTCGATGTGTTCTTTGACATTGGCTGAGATCTTGAAAGATTGCTTTCATCTCGTGAGGCAGCTGGTAATGGCGATGTTCGATGAGCTTTTTTTTAAACAATCTCCTTTCGTTTCAAACGAAATCGTCGACGCGTTTTTGAATCTGGTGTACTAATTTGGTCTTCCTGTGATGACGAGGAATCAAAACGTGTTAACAGTCTTTCCGATAGGTGTGAGGGGGACTTCTTCTTATCTCTCTCCTTTTGTTAGCAGTTTTTTGGTCGTTTGTCTTTTTTGGGGGTTTTTCGGCCAATATCGTTTGAGGACGAAGACTGAGATACAGATACTGAGGAGGACTTTTTCTTTTCTCTCTGTTTTTGTGAGTGACTTTTTTTTATATTCTTATATTTCGTTAGGGATAAGTCATCAGTCAACTCGAACATGGCATCCTTCAGTGCCTCGTCGACAGTTCTGTCTACTGTTATCTCAAATTCAACAATATCGTTTTCTTCTCTAACTCTACGTTCAACAGACGACTCCTTGTTGGTTGAAAACGCATACCGATCACATTGCATTTTGTCTGCTGCTTGACACGCTTCTTTGTAAGTACCAAGTTATGATAATTGTTCAATTAAACATGAGAAAATAGCAGAGAAATTTACCTGCTCTGCTATGTATTGTCACTCGATGTATCGGCCATGAATCATCGACAGTCTCACAATTTTTCCCCATTTTATGCAAACGATTAATGTCTGATCGAGTGAGTGGGCCTTTTGGGAAGTGACAAGCTTTACTGTTTAGTGTTTTTGAAGTAAATATCCACTCTGTTGATACGACATCGATGCTTAATGTCTCAGATTCGTCATCCGGAAAAAGGACGATTTTATAAGGATGTGTCATTGTCTAAAAAAAACTGAATAATAATAACGAATCAGAAAAATAGTATTATTTGAATAAAGTAGATTATTAATATTACCACCATTTTTTTTAAAGCAACGACATTTTTTTGTAATATATGATGATACTTTCATGAGACGGAATATGAGTTTGTCATTTGTATCGAAATTTTCATTGATTTGGAATTTTTCTATTATTTATAATGAGGAAAATAATAACTTACGATAAAACATCAGACGTTCGCTCTGGGAGGTTAGAGTAGTCGTTGAGATAGCACGGCAAATGGCGGCAACGAGACACAAAGAAGACGATTCCTGTTTGCACGTTAGAACAACCCACACTCGAGTCCTAAGTAGCAGTGACTTCTTCCAATGTGTACTTCTCGTCACTAAATGTCAGAAAACACAATATATAGAAGCTTTATCGGGCTAAGCAGCAGTATATTGATGCAAAAGACTACTTCTCAAACATTTTGTAGCCCGCCGCGCATCGAGTACCAATGATACTGCAGTTACTTACGTTTTGCTTATGTATGGATAGATGCTAAAATGGCGGCGACGCACTGAGTCTGTGGCATGTACACACAACACCTCACATGATGCGTCGTTTGGCTACTTACACGAGCTACATGTATCACATGACTCGTCGTCCACAAAATTTAATATTGTTTTCTTGTTTTCTTGTTTTTTTTTTCGTTACCTTTCAACTCTGTTTTTTCTTCTTAGCATTCGAACGTGGCGTTGCATACGCGCAGATCGGGTCGCGCAGCACATGATGCGCTAAACTAAACTACATACGAAGAAGAGGCATTGTATACATTTTATGCCTTCCCTCGTGACGGATATCAAAAGTGACCATTTTTTGCACAATTTTATTCAACTTATACGACCTCGAAGAATTAGCCTCTTCCGCAACAATCCACATGTGTATTGCGTCTGCATTACACGGATATGTCAATAATGGTTTTTTCTTTTTTAACACAGTACTACAGATATGAATGTCATCTGTACTGCCGCGTAGAAGGTACATACTCTTTATTTGTAATAATGTTCCATTCTCCAGCATCACAGTATTGTTTAGCTTTTTGGTAGTCAAAGTCGCGGCTTTATATTTGAGGCGTTTAACAACAATCTTTCCTGTCGTATCTGGGCGAAGTTGTCTCAATATCTCTAACGCTGGCTCTGGCATTGTCTTTTTTTTACAATTAACAAACAATGTCTTATGTAAACGCCTACAAACTTGAGCAAGGGGTCTATTTCCATTAAAAAGAAATTTTTTTATTCTTCCAAGAGCACTTTCGAATGGAGGAAATGCCCTGATATTCAAAATTGAACAATGCATATTATAAACGTCATCAGCCACATGAATGAGATTGTGCACATTTCCAATGAGACTGGCTTTATCATAAAAACGTGATATCAAAATGACGAAATTTTTCTAGCTATTTTGTAGCATTGTCGCAATCTAGAACCGTTTTACTTTTTAACACAATATGCGACAAGCTACACGGAGAAGAATAAAGTGTTTATAAATCCGTTCCGGCAATACCTTTCTGAACATTATTGGACCTGCATACAATAATATAAATTTAAATTCAATTGCTTTAAAACGTTCTGCTTCAGTTAGTGAGCGAGTAGTACGTTGAAATTCACAAGGAATTTGATTTTGCATTTCCAATAAGAGACTAGACAATGGTGCCTTACCAGTACGACTCACTTGTGTATTCGAACTGCGATGCAACCAATACTCTAAGAACTTGTTCATTACTCCTAAACATACCAGGTACATGAAGTCAAGTAAAAAAAGTACAACCATATTAATTGATGACCTGATATCCAACAAAGGCGACCGACCTGTGTGATGATCAGGGTTTGTTTGACTCCGGAAAGAATCACCAATTCTCTGTTCAAAATAATCATCCATTGGATATATTGTTGAGGAGTCTCGGAGCCTCCTAGCCCTGATGATGCAGACTGAAACGTTTGCGAAACGTCGGCACAAAGCTGAACACGGACGCGGCTTCCATCCGGAAACTATGAGTATTAATGGATATATTTTTCTTTTCTCAACTCTTTCCCCACGTACAGTACACCTTTCGCAAGCCCAGTAGCTCCCATGGCCTTTGATACACTTTAAGAAGGCACGAGCAGGTATATCGCATATGAAACTTTTGATACATACAGTAAACGTTTCACCATTAATGACCAATCCATGAGCTTGTAGTTCATTTATTTCTTCTATAAACTTTTTTAAATATTCATGTATATTCTCTGGTTTATGAGTACTTGAATAAATTGCTACTGGGAAAGGTTTGTAGTTATTTTCCTCCGAAAAAACCTGGCAGATAATTGGCCAGAATTGCCTAGAATTGCCTAGAACTTGATTTGTACAATTGCAATCCATTAACATTCACTAGCAAGTGAATAATTCGATTTTCATCTAGAGAAGGGTTTACTGTTCGCTGCAACTGGTCTGAAATCCCAAAATACACAAATTCACTACCATCCTGATCATGGATTTCAATATTGTATTTTGCTTCTGTCGTTTTTAAAAATATCTGCGAAGTATATTGAGTAATCCATCCATAGATTTTTCATTCCGTGTATGAGGAATTGTTGGCCCACTCAATGCCCATTGTCTTCTATTTCATCTCTTCTATTTCATTGTATTCTGGACACAAATCATCTTCGAGCTCTTCTACATCCTCTTCTGTGACACTAGCTGGTCGGAGATAGACATGGTCATCATGCACCCCAAATGATGAAATGATGCAGAATCACTTTCTTCGTCGGAAGAGAATAATTTAGGTTTTGAGCTGACAGTATTAAGCATACGAGTTACTTCAACGTTCTGTTCATTGCAGGCGTTAAATTCACTATTTCGTTCGCTGCTAGTGTTGTTTAAGTTTGAGGTTAGGTTAATCAAATCACACGCCAAGTCTTGATCAGTGGCCCTGACTTCACCACTAGCCCTACTGCATCCTGGTGTAGGTTCTAGACGTACAATACATCGGAATCGTCGTCACAGTCAGCATACTCACAATCAGTCAAAACATTTTCAGTCTCCCACTCTTCTTGAACCCGCTGACGTCCGAGTTCAGTTTTTCGAAATTTACGTCTTTCACTCATTTTTTTTACGTTGATACGAGGTTACCGAGAGGCAAGAGAGTAGAAGGGCAGTAAATGTACGTCCAAGAGTAAACGAATGTTGCGAGGCCTGTGAGGCACGGCTCACGCTTGGCTACCCTTCTTTCTCAATTGCGTATTGCTTACGCACTAGCTCTCGCTCACGCACCGTGCTATATGCTCTGTCGCTTATTTTTCGTTCACCTTCTAACCGTCCCTTGTACATTCTATTGTATACTAGACGATCAACCGCTTTGCTCTGTCAACAGTTTAAATATCGTTCTACTTTATTTCGTTCTATCGATAATCATTTCTTAACGCACTTACTCGGGGCGGGATTGAAGTCCCGAATGTTCAAGATACGAAGGTCCAAAAACCCGAAAATTTTTTTCACATTCTACAAAATTCCGAAATTTATTTTCTCACCCGATAGGTTTTACGACCTGGTTGTAGGCCTGTCTCGTCTCAAGTAGGTCATAAAACAGGAAAACACGTCATAAAACCTTTCGGGTGGGAAAATAAAATTCAGAATTTTGTGGAATAAGAAAATAATTTTCGGGTTTTTGGATCTTTGTATCTTGAACATTCGGGACTTCAATCCTGTCCCACTTTCTCGATCTTCGACATTCGACACTTTTAACAGTTTCACTGTTTCTGAACTAGTATAAACTCATTAACACTTAGCGTTGCGACGTTGCTGCATCGCTTGATTCTAAATAATTATTCAGTTATTTTTCTAACTTTATTTACATTAAACTTCTTTTACTTCAAATGAGGGTAACCCGGGCGTGCCCAGATCAGGACCTAAATAAGGTGTACCTTATCAGGTCTACTTTACCCGGAGCCCATCTGGTTCTTATAAGGTACGCCTGGCAAATTGTATCTGGCCTAAGCCAACTCGGGACCTGAATAACGAACATCTTATCAGGTGTACTTGTGCCTGATGTGGACCTGAATACGGTACACCGGATAAGGTGTACCTGACGTATACTGGATCTGGTCCTGATAAGGTTCACCTTATCATCACCTTATGGAGGCGGAGTCAGCAGAGCTACCCCGGCACGAGGGTCATGAACCTCCGCCACCTAACCATCCAGACCACATCGGGATGAAGATTATCAGCAATAGCAACCCCGAAGCTACGGCAGCGAGCTGTGACATCTTTGTGAACCCGTGTCACACCCATTATACGTGACGTTATTACCACGAGTACATCGTATACGGGATTCCGTTATTAGAATTTTTAGGCCGTCCTTTCACGTATTTGATTTAAAAATTCAAGAATCATAGAATCCAGTGGTATGCTCCCATATTTGAGCGAAGCAATAAAACTCGAATTCTTTTGCGACAATGATTGGCCCAGGAGGGAACTACTTCAATTGCGAAGTGTAGGTGCCTAGACCAGCCCGGAGAACCCCAGCTTCCGTTCCAACATTCGTTCTTCGTTAGTCGTCTTGGCCGATTACGCCTGAGTATGTAGTCCCGTCCAGTTTCGCGAATTTATACCTTACGGTAAGCGTCTGTTTTTCAAAAGGATCAAATCTTTTCCACATTATAGATCCTCGTGCAAATGTACGTTCTAACGTCTGTTCCGCTTCTTTCCTCCCGGGTTCGGCCTAGGAGAAGATCGCGAACTGTCAGAAAGAAAGATTCCGTGCCTTCTAGTCCCAAATAAAGGGCCACTTGTTACCTTTCTTGTTACTTAATTTCGTGGATTCTCAATCTAATTTACTCTTACCACATGTGCGTTCCTTGTCCTACAATCTCGCATCGTTTGTGCTAGTTTAGTGGACATTATCCAGGAAATTTTGGCTGTCGAAGTCAGCGTAATGCAACCCCGTTCATCAGAGTCGGCATAAGACGAACATTTCCACAGGGAATATTTACTGACTTTTTATCGTTATTTAAAAAATTCAGCTTAAAAAAATTTATATTTTAGGACTTAGAGCAATCAAATCCGGACCATGAATAATTTTTTTATAGGGAGAATTGGTATGCAATTGTGTGCGACCACGCCACTACGAGGCTGCGTGAGGATTTACAAGGGTACTGCACGACGTGACCTCTTTTAGGTCAGGCGATAACAATTCGGGAGAGGACAGGATGTAAACATGCACAAACACTCGTATTCGGGAACCAATTTATATTTAAGGTATTACTACGGACCGAAAAGTTCGAAAAGTCGACCCACTCTCTCTATTTTTAACTTATTACAATCGTAAAAAAATTGATTCAACATTATGTATTGATGCGTGTATGATTATTTCAAATGACTAATATTATATTTAAGAACGATAAAAGTAATTTTTTCAATGTAAGATTTGAACAATCCAGCGTCAAGTTTTGAACTGGTATAGTTCACTCACACACGCCCATCCCTGCATCGATAGGCGCACACTAATGTACATTGCGCGGAGAAGACCACGGCAACGCCGCAGCGTCAACTGTTGCGGTAGCATAGTATATACCGACTAACTGCTCTGTGCATACCATACTGTGATTTATTTCCGAAACAAAAGTGCGGTTATGATGAAAGTAAATACAGAAAATTTAGTCCGTTATAAAGGAAAATGGAAACAGAAGACTGTGGTTGCTGGAAGATTGAAATTGATTGAGCGGAATAAAAAAAAGCTAGATGAGGAGGTTATTGACAAGCTGAGGACCATTCTCCGTGGCATGCGATTGATCGATCCAAATGAAGTCGATAAAAATATGATATGCAGCAAATGTGAGAAACAATTGGCATTTAATCATATCATCGCAGAAAAAACGATGGTATACACGTATATGCGTCGGGCACGGTCTCACAGTGGATGTAGTAGTGTATACATATATACACCGAAACATTCTCAAACGCAATGTTGCCGCAACGCTCTCTTCTCAGCCGTCGTACAAGAGATTTCGTAATAAATAACGAAGTTCTTTCATGTCTATCAATAAATCCTATCAGTAAAAAGTTCTGACTAAAAATCTAAAAAATTCCTAATTTTTTCCTTTGCCACATACTAGTTTTTCATCGGAATTACGCGGACGAGTCAAATGCAATAAAAAAAACCATGCGCGTTTTATTGGCCAGGTATAGGGAATACGTGTTACGAGTCCTGACTTTAACTCGGAAATGGATGAGTGAATCGTGTTAAAAATTTGTAGAGAGATGTACTGCTATACAAATTAGACGTACAAAAAATTTCAGCTCGATTACGCGGTTTTGAGTTTACCGTAGCAATACCTTAACCAGTAGTCTGTTGATTGACAATGTATCCTCAGTGCTTCTTGTTAGCGACCCGATCCGAAGCATGCTGTCAATTGTGAAGAACGCGGTCCGTCACATGACTCGGAGTCGGCTTGCGACTTGTTCGGGTCACGCTGCTACTCTGGGAACCCCGATCTGCCCGTGCAGTCGTGCCAAGGACGTGGTCACATGATCATAAGCCGGTTCGCGGCCCAGTATAGATCATGCTGTTACTCCCGCCGGATCATTGCGGGAGCCCTTGGCCGACTTGCCATTCCGCTTGAGGGGTGTTTGGGCATGGTGCCCCCCAGAGCTCAAGACAATTGACAACGCTGCTCCTCGCACGCATATGGTGAGGCCATATGATCTTGACCGGGGACGACATCGTTATTACGATATGTTGAGAGGACTTAGGTGCCCATCCACGTGAGAGTGAATTCTGAGAGTTGCTCTTGAGAGTATTCTCACGACTGTTTCCACGTGAGAGTATTTTTTTGTGAGTATCACTCTCGCGAGCAGATCAGACAGTAGCCGGAGAGTTACTGTCACAAATTACTCTCAAGCCCACGTCCACTCGAGAGCACTCGCGAACGTCGCGCCTCATCAGTAGTGTCCGAGATGGGTTCTCGTAAACAACAAGCCGCCGCAGCAAAAATAGTTGCGTTGCACATTCTAAAAAAGAATAAAAAACAGACCTAACAACAAACAATTATTTTGTCAGATTTTTAACATATTGTCCGAAAAATTGGGAACAAACATTTTCGTAATGAATAACTGCGATATGAATTTTCCATAGAGTATCTATTTACTTACCCGGTTTCGCAAATTATATAATTTGCGTTGAATTTCTCCTCCGGTACATTTAAATTGTAACGTAATTTTAGAAACCACCTCATTTTTTAAATCTCTGTTGCGATACTCATCACATTTGATATTCCAAAGCATGGCTCTCGCGAGTCTGCTCTCGAAGAGTTTGACGTTACTGCCTGCGAGTTACTCTCAGGAGCGTGTCCATTGACAAATACTGCTCTCGAGATCGACTCTCGAGAGTTTTACACTCACGTGAACAGGCACTTTACCCTTTCGCTCCTCTATTCCAGCGCAAACTTTAACGCTAACTAACTTAATCAATACGTTGTCCCTCTTTTATATTGGTTCCTTGCCCCACCCCTTGGGTCATATGTCGCCGTTAACCACCGCTTTGTGACGGTAAATACGGACAGAACGCCACCAACGGATCCCTGTGTTACTTATTGATAAATGGTCATGCTTTTATAAATCAAGTAGATCTAACTCATTAGCCCATTGACATCTAGCTATAGGCCACGAATATGGAATCTGATTTCTTATGCGGACGTAACAACGAATTAATGAAATATTATTTAAATTTAGTCGGTGTATTATTTTTCGATATTGTGAGAATCAGTTCTCGAAAAGTATAGTTTTGCGAAAAACATTTTAAAATCAACTTTGACCGGCAAGCGCATGGATACAAATATTTATAACTCTCATGTTTTTCAACTTTTCGAAGTAATCCTTTTCCGTACTCTGACGTGATTCTTAAATTCACGATCACAAGACGACTTTGGCTATCGTTACGGGTAATAATCTCGTTTTCTGGTTCCCTTCGAGTTGCCACCATGTTCAGAAATTACGCTCTTGGCTAGATTCGTAGAGTTACGCCTAAGCTCTCGGAATGATTTGTTTTGTTGAGTTGAGGTTTAAATGCTCGCAATTTGCCGTGGAGAGATGGTCTTGATGAAACGAGTTACCTGTTAGAGGAGAGCACCCGAAGAGACGTCTCCACGGATCTGCAGAAGTCCGGGTACAATACCGACATTCCACCTGAGAAAGGCAGTGGGCTGGAAAGCTTTGATACGGTTAAGGGCAGGAGAGGATACCCCTGGTTTGAGTTGTGGATGTTGGGCCCTGCTTTCGTCCTATACCTAGGGGAAGCGGTCGTGGAAGATCTAAATAGTTATGTTACCGATTTGTTAAAAGACGCTCCCGACATAATTGAAAGAGACGACTGGAGGGGGAAGATAGTAGTTATCAGTTAAATGGGTCTCGACCAAGAATGATTTGTCCTCGAAATTTGCTGTTGTAAAAGCGTCTGTCTTGGGCTTGAGGCGAGGTGCCTTGAGATGACTCGCAATTTTACGCGACCCCAAAAATCGATAAGATCCGTTATGTTACCGTTCGTTTTAATCGGTTCCGTCAGAGTTATTGTTTTGGAGGAATTGAGGCAGTTCCACCTCAACTCTCGGGGTATATCGGTTTGTTGGTTTCCGGTGCAACAAAAATCATCTGGCGCCCGCTTGGCATGCGGATGCATGAGCGAAGGGTGGACGGCTGACGGTGGCGTAGGGTTAGCTCTCGGATTGCGTTATCAGTGGCGAGTTAAAAAAATACGTCACAGTACCTATGCTAGAAGGATCATAGAACAAATGAAATGTAAAAAGAACTCTTTTTTGACTCGAAATATGAGAATATTCCCTTAAGTGAATTATATTTTGCCCCATAGATCGATTTATAGGTATTCGGATGAATAAAATGAGAAAGTATGTCAGGAATAAATACAAATTGCCTTTGAACCCGTCTGTTTATAATGGCTTAATAAACGGCAGTATTGTTTTATTTTTATACAGATAGCTTGTTATGTGTACGAATCCAATCCTATAATTTCCACGATTATAGAAAGAACATTTTAAAATCGAGAAATGTTTCAGCAGTGAAAGTTGAATAGAAATTATTAATACCGTTAAAGTTCAAATCTTTTGTTCTTTGACATTATTATAAAAATAAGAGAAAATACATGCCGTTCAATTTTTAACAATAAAGATATATGATTAATTTACATTCAATTAATTTTTCAATTGCATATTTTTAGTTTGAGTCTCAGTGCAAGACTCGTCCAGCGCCCGCTCCTCAACAGAGTCAGAGCCAACGACCACATAATCCACATCAGCATCAACCGCCAATGCCACCTCATCAGCAACATCCTCAACATCCTCAGCATCCTCAGCATCCACAGCAGAATCATGGTCCTAGGATGATGATGGGTCCTCCACAAGGTGTAAGACCACAGAGAATGCCACCACCAGGCATGGGACCTCCTGGCCCGGGTGGACCTGGTCAACAAGGACCACCATGTCGTATACATGGACCACCAATGGGGCCTGGACCTCATCATCCATTGTCAGGTCATCCAAACCAAGGACCTCCACCACCTGGCTATCAACAAGGACCATGGAATGGACCTAGGCCTAATGGCCCTCCGGGTCCTCCTCGTGGTCCAAGTGGCCCTGGTGGACCACCTCAACAAGGTCCACCGGGTCCTGGTCCGGGACAACATCGTCCGCCAGGAATGGTACGCATTACAAACGATAAGCCATATACAGGGTGTTCCTTAAGCCCTGGACAAGAACTATACCGTCAGTTTCGGCGTGAAAACATGATCAAAATGGCATTAATAAAATAACAAATTTTAAATTAGTTTTTGAGTAATTATGACTTAAATATAACCAATCAGGAGCGTATAAGAAGTGATAATGTTTCCCATTGGTCGGGAATGTCGATAAATCCGCGTTAATAGACTTTAGCGGTTGCCACGCCTTTCCCACTTTTCTACAAAGACAATCGGCAGATATGTAAACAAAATTTGAAAACAATAAAGTTAGAGTAAATACGATGGATTTTATCCTTCATGAAAAACAATGATGGCTCTGTAAAAGAGTCGATTTTACGTCATTTTTCAGCAGCCTTACTATATTAAAAACGAATGAGGCGCATTAGATTAAAAAATATGTTTGAATGTTGAAGAATTTATATTAAAAATTTCCTTTGCATGCGCATCCAAGTGTGTGTGTTATACAAGGTGAGGCACTTAAAGTGTTACAAACTTGCAGCGCCCAAATTATAGGCATAATCGAAAAAAGTTGAAAGTTGTTGAAAATGAAAGTTATTCGATATGAAGGAGGCCATCATACGAGACCATCATTTTTTTTGTCGAGCAATGCATTTTTTTCAACTCAATCGAATATCACTTCTATCAAGCAGAGGAATAACAGATAAAAATTTCTCACAAATCCGTTTTTATCTTCCTAAGTCCTATAGAAATATTGACTTATTCAATTAGCCTTCGGCACAAACTGTTACAGTATTAATAGAATTATAAATTTTCATCATGAATAATCTAAACGAATTATTCACATTGATTATCACTTTAAATGTATGTAGTTATGATGACTGCCAGTAATGATTTACGTTTTTGTTGTTTCTTTTAAGCAATTCCATGGTGGACCACCAGGCCCCCCTGGACAAGGTCCACCACGTGGACCACCTGGACATCCTGGCGGACCTCCAGGAGATCCGCGAGGAGCACCTCCTCGACCTGAGTGGAACAGGCCTCCAGGTTATTATATTTCTATTCATATTTTTTTAGTACAATGATGCAACTGTTGTTATTTTATAAGTAAGATAAGTGCAACGAAAAATATGCGATGCATGTACTTTCGATCAACAATTAGATTATTTTAAGATAAAATAATGTCAGTAGATTATTATTGATTGTTGGTCCTTTTATATTAAGGAAAATGGTATATGCTAGGGGTTGCAAAAGCGGAATAACCTAGTTTCAGAGTAACAGGAAAGATTGGCAAGGAGATCACGATCACAATCTTGAGATCACGAATTTCGCAAAGTAAAAAAGCAGGAAGTATTAAGGAAAATGTTAACGGGGAGTTTTAGTAGGATTAGGAATTAATGATAAGGAAGCGGTATGCGAGGAGTAATGATGTGCGGGTTTTTATAGAGGTTGAGGATTAACAACGGATAGGAAAAACGTAGGATTATAAGGGATAGGTCACGGAACGTAACAGTGTGCGCGTTTCCATAACCAAAAATTTGTGTATCTACAATTTTCGGGCGACTGACATCATTGGGCTGAACTTTACGACAGAAGTCAATTTCGAGGTACAGGCAACACAGAAACATTGCCGGATGAATAACATTTTTGGTTTGGAACATCGGGCCTCACAGAAAATAATTTTTTTTACGACGACGAATGCATAAGATCCAACCACATGGGTCTTTTAAATCGAATTCTCAGTATTTAAAAACATTTTTGAAAAGTTTAAGTAATTCCTAATTGTTAGCATAGGATGTCTCTTGGGTTTTCCCTTAAGCAGGCACACAGGTTATAGTTAGAATCAGTCTTTCATATCTCACACTTTTGTCGTAGGTGGACGTAGTGTAGTTTTGTCTTTCGTAATGACAAATAGTTTGGTGCTATAATTATTAATTTCATTCATTCATTTACTGGATTAGTTGATAATGGCGTTCATAATTACATGGAGACTAATGTTTATTCTTACACTAAAATTTACACATGATCTTGCCAAGTCGTTATATTTATGCCAGTACACAGTAATGGTTTCTATTGTTGTCCAAACAATAGTTTTGATAGGCGCTCATAGTTATTTGCAATTGCACGGGAAATGGCATTTCGAACCATTACCTCCGCATACGCATATCGATGATGCGGTTTCGGTCAATACTTTTAATTAATAGTTGTTTGGCATGAGTTATATTACAAAATTATTTTTGAAACCTATCAGAAACTGTAGAACTGTTTGAGAACTATTTAAAGTAGTTATCATAAGAAGCAATTTTTTATAATTGAGGTACTACGAAAAGTAAACATCTCGGAAGTATCAATCTCAACTTCTTGTGCTTTAATCCCATTCGGGATTATGACTAGCGCAGTAGAGATGAAGAGAAATGTGATATCGCAATTAAGATATTGGGCAAAAAAAAAGATATACGTGTTATGTCTGTTTGTTTTTTTAAATTTCTTCAAACGACAATTGTGTAAGCAAGTTATTAACCATGCGTTAAATAAAAACTAATAGCGCCATTCGATTCTACGACAAAATTAAATATGAAAAAATTAGAACGTTTTTGATATTATGCTTATTTTGTTGAAAAAACATAATAAATAAATGAATACCCAAAAAGTCGCTTCTGCCCATGACTAGTGCAGTGGAGATCGGAAAGAGTTTAAATATCGGGATTCTAATTATTTTGGGACACGAATTTTTGTTTAGACAATTTTAAAAAATAAGAAAAAACATCTTATTTTTGCCCGATATCCTAATTATGATATCAAAATTCTTTTGATGTCTACTGTGCTGTCTACTGCTAACCAATGGGTTAACCAACGGAACTACTTCTAAAAACTATCAGGGAGTATAGAAGTCATTCAGCTGGTAATAGATAATAGAACTATAATACTAAAAATAATAGAACTATTTTTTTTATTTTTACATAACGTGGTGCCAACTTCACAGCCAATGTCTCATGGATATAGTAGTGTCTGGTTGAACGCCCAATTTTGACTTAGCAGAAGTACATTGTATTATGTCTGATCACATGTTATTTCAATATCACTTTATGAAAATATGATTGATATCTTTAGGGATGCATCATGGACCGCAAGGACCACCAGGTTTTCCTCAACATCAGCATATGCAAGGTCCACAACCTGGTCAAGGTCCTCCGCAGAGAGGACCTCCACCTGGATCTATGGGCGGTAAGAAATAAGAATGCTATTTACATATACATATTTTTACTATCTAAAATGATTTGGAATAAATATTTTTTAGTTGAAAATTGTGCGGAGTTCCTTGATAAGATATAATAATTGTCTTCATATTGAATTCTAAAATAATCTTATGTTTCATTTGCCTAATTTAAATATATATTATATACTACCTGTGTTTATGTAAGTATATTCTCTTTGCTAACTCAACAATGCATTAGGAATGTTACCAGGTCCTGGAGGACCACCACCAGGTCATGGTGGTCCACCACAGGGACCTCCGCAAGGACCACCGGGTGGTCCAGCACCGCATGTGAATCCAGCATTCTTTTCTCAAGGCCCTCCTCATCAACATCCTGGTCAGCATCCAGGTGGTCCTCCAGGGCCACCTGGTCCACCTCATGGTCCACCTCACGGCCCTCCACATGGTCCACCCCATGGACCACCTCACGGACCGCCACACGGTCAACCACATGGACCACCGCATGTACCTTCTCATGGATATGGACCACCCACAGCACAGGTATATTAATTGTAGAGGCTGGGGAGTATTATTGCCATTTTAATAAATGATGTACACATCACGTGTTATATATATATATATATATATATATCTCGAGTGTCTCAAATTCTAGTTTACGACTGTTTATTGAATTTTTAGTTATGCAAATTTTTCTTTAAGCGGGCTTAAGAGCATATTCTGCAGGATGAGCAATCATTTTTAAGCCACTTTTGCAATAATTAATGTAAAGTTGAAGAAGACATCCGATCCCAGAATTTAGATGCTGAACTTGACACAGATTAAAATTTTCGGATTAAACGTTTCCTTCAGTTTTGAATTAACTCTTGTAAATTTGATGGCGAATTGATTGTTTGCCTTACAGACTATTTCGCCAACTTAGCGTAGGAGATGAATCTCAAAACTCACGTAATATTACAATTCTGTTTAAATTGTGCTTCAGAATGAAGTACATGCAGATTCTTACATTTGCTACAAGTACTTAAGCCACACATGTATAGCGATACATTGAGAAAGGAAGGAAATGAGATACGTGGATGATTTCGAAGCCTATTGCATTTTTGCACTTAACAGTTAAAACCAGGGTGGGGAGGATTTTAAGGGGGATGTGACCCCCCCCCCAATCAGGGAGGAATTAATTCCATCCTTTTTTATTTTATTTAAAATAAAAACTCATATGTTTGAGTAGCAGAGAAGTAGGCAATTTTAACAATTTTTGTTTAAAAGTACATGTATTAACATTGTCCTTGCAGAAAAGTTTTCATCGCCCTAATATTTCCAAATAGCGCCATAATGACGGTTCAGGAAAGTGCTTCTGTAGTAATCTATCACTGACTTTAACAGATAATAAAAATGAAAATAATTCTTGAAGTGTGTTAGTACATCTAATGCGTATTAATTCAAATTTCAAAAATATCTTCTAAACATAATGCTGACCATTGTTGAGATGTAGTATGTTCAGAAAATGCAAAGAAAAAAGTTGATTTTTTTTAGTATTAAGTATAGCATATCAACTCCCTTACGGCCATTTATTTCACGTCGAACTTTCTTGGCACAATGTGAGATATAGAACACTGAGAGCATATGGTTATGGACATGCGGTCATTGCTTGAGACATTACGTTATATTTACTTCAAATTCGAATGTAGCAGCATTACATCTAATGGAACTTTTTTACTGGAGGTGTTCAACTATGATGGAAGATGATCAATTATTTTGCAACTCGCTTAATTGGGAAAGAAAGAATCGTATGCTAAACCTGACGGAGAACACCAGTATTAAAGGATGGTTGCCGAAACATAAAATTTAGAATGTAAATCACGCTAAGTATTATAGTTGAACAAAGCAAAAAGTAAGCCTGTGGTGATCAGTGCTAATTTGTTAGCGTAGTGCTGTATTTTATAATGGATTTTCTCCATTGCGTGGCAAAGGAAAATCAGGTGGAAAGTACCCGTGAGCTTAAAACAAACAAATTTACAATTTTGAATTTTTGAGCCTTCGGCGAAACGGTGGCCATGTAAAATTTTTAATTATCCTCCAAGAGGCTGTCATTGCACTTGCAAACTTGCTTATACATATTGTCTACTCTTGTGTTTTGAACATCCATCTTTACTTGCACTTTGCGAAGTGCCACTCGCGTGCCATGGTAATTTTCTTTCCCAATTATAAGAAATGTCGTATTTTACAACTTCATAAAATTGTTTCCATAGAATTAATTTATTATACCAATTCTATGAAGACGAGCTAGTTCTATTGATATGTTCATTTTATTGTGATGTTCAAGAGCAAGAGTTTTGTTCGTAATTTTTACATCACATTTACCGAACATTAAATGCTATATACTGGAATCCAAAATTTAACTGTTGTGCACTAAGCGTAGATGAATTGAAAGGATGAGCCTCAATGATGAATAAATTTATTTTTTTTTTTATGAAAAATCACAACTTTTCGCATACATATTGCTGATAATTCATTTTATTTAATTTTCTGTGTATAGAGGTGATATAGTTATTCGATTTCTAAACATTGTAAATCAAACTAACGTGGAGTGCTACTATATATGCATTCAAGGACCAATACCATTTGTTAAAAGAGTGGAAATGAAAATATAATATTAGTAGGAAAATACGAATAATTTTTGTTTAGCCTCCCTATGGTGGACCTGGTCCGGATCATCGTCCAGAAGGACCACCACCCTTGACGGAGCAAGAGTTTGAAGAAATCATGGGTCGTAACCGTACTGTATCGTCATCTGCTATCGCGCGTGCGGTGTCGGATGCTGCAGCCGGAGAATATGCAAGTGCTATAGAAACATTGGTCACTGCTATTTCATTGATAAAGCAATCGAAAGTGGCGGCGGATGATCGGTGTAAGATTTTGATTAGTTCACTTCAAGATACATTGCGTGGTGTGGAAACTAAGAGTTATGGATCAGCGCGAAGAGGTAAGTCATTTGTAGGATTTTTCGTAAAACATTCTATGACGTGTACTAGTTTTTTTATTTGCAAATTTGTTTCGTTATGCTATCTTTGACGCGAAACCAACCTGCAGTCCTCACGCTGGATATGATTCTGTATGAATATCGAAGTCTCTATAATCTCTATACCGTTTTCATGAAGAGAACGAACATGCTTCGCGTAACTTTTAGCGGCGTGGGAGTCGGGTGAGAGTAGTGGAGCACGTGTTATTATCATAAATTTGGGTCTCAGCGCACAATCTACTCTTAGTGACGTGTTAAGGTTTATACGCGTAGGCTCCACCTGTTGGCTATAATCGGGCCTGGCGGTCGCACCTATAAGTCCCGTTAAGCGGCGACGAGAAAGCAATAGGCTGGATCTGGCCGAAATGCTGTGTCGTTCTCTCCATGAACGCAGTGTAAGTTGTTTTCACTGAAATCAATTGTGTAAAGTAAGAATGTTTTTTATTCCCGGCCCTGAAAAATAGTTCAGTTAATGTTTGTTTAAAGAGGATCAAGTACATTTCACTGTATCTACTATCTACTATGTACGCTTCCCGGTATGTCGTCTTTCCTTACGGAACTTAACTTATTATAGGTCACTAAAAATTCTAACCTATTGTAACCAAGTAAAACTTGCCGCAGTCTATGGTGTCGCAATTAGTCGGACTTGCTTGTTTCGCATGCTCGCAGACAAAGAAACTACCCCAATCCCAACACGAGACAGAGCACTGACTGTTCCAGCATAATATAACATAACCTCACCTAACTTATAATATAATTAATAGCTAATAATAATAAATAATCCATGTTTAATTATGTTCCACCAATCGAGCATGTTGCAAATTGGGAAAACAGGGTACGCGGAAGCGTCCATACGAGAAAATGGCATAAGGTGAAACGTCTCATTACATTTTAAATATTGTACTAACAAATGATTTTTTGGGGGCAGCGGCGTAATTTCATTCTTTTTTCATTCGTTATTTTCACGATCGAGTAAAATATTAACTTGTATGTAAAATAAGCAAAATAAAATAATAGAATAATTAAATAAACGTTAAATCGATAACGTAATATTCTGAAATTATGGAATATTATTTCAAAACGGGTTTATTTGTACGTGGTTAGTATACTCAACTTAAGTATTAGTGACCTAAATCAATTTTTTGTCGGAAATATATTTCAAAATAGAGATAATTAAATTTCATTGGGTTAGTTACATTATCATTACTGCGCTATATGGACGATTGCAAACAACAGGACATCTCAAAGACATCTCAAAAAGAAAAATAAGTGACTTGTAAAACGATCTAATGGACAAAATTATGGCCGGATCTTCCTTCAAGAAGATTACTCCCGTGAAATGATCTTCCGAAAAAGTGGAACTGGAAAAGAGCTCAACTACTGATTGTGAATATCACAACTCCCCGGGACCATCACTGAACTACTTCAATGGGAAGTGTCAGATTGATGACGGTGGTCCATCCCCTATCAAGCTTGTCGACAGGCAATCACAGCCGGCACAACAGATGTTGCTAATAGAATGTATGAACAAATTATTTGATCAAATTGAAAAAATGGGGCGGGAAAACAATGCTAACGCCGAAAAAGTAGAACAAAAAATCTCGGATATGAAGAAAGAAGGCACTATATACTTTGCAACGATTAAGCAGGAGATTAGAGATGAGGTCGCCAGGAATTCCAGCCAACAGACAAGTGAAAAAATTCACCGAAAACTTTCCTATACCCAAGAACAAGATGGAGGAAATGATTCCGAAAGAAGAAATCAGCACTCTCATGGACTGAGTCTCCAACTCGGAAGGGCGCGTGGTAATCGAGGACCTTGAAGTAAGAGATAAGCTCGCGGAACTACCAAAACGGATTAACCTACAGGAAAAAGCCCAAAAGAGAAATAACATCGTTATCAAAGAGCTCCAGCATACCGGCCAATCAGTAATAGAAGTTGTCGAGGCCTTTCTGCATGAAGAATTTGAACTCGGTAATGTTGTCGTCAAAGTGATAGAATTCGGTTACCGTCGCAAGATTATAGTTGCTAACTTATACAGCTGGTACAAGGAAAAAATAATTAAACAAAAGGCCAAACTGGGTAACAAAACAATATATATCGAACACGAGCTCTTCTCTTACGAGTTGGAAATCCAAAAAGCTATCGAAATGTAGGCCAGCGTACTCAAAAGAGAAGGAAAAAGGGTGAGTGTCAGATACCAGAAACTTCTAGTCGATGGTGAGTGGCTAATATGGAACCGTAGTCAGAGCAAACTGGAAAGAAAAATGGAGACAATCACAGAAGTTCTAATGTGGACAAAAACACTGATATAGTTTCAAAAAACCAGATAGCATACAAATTGTGTTCAGAAATATGCACGGAATGCTCAACTTGGAAGCTAACGAATTGAAAAACGATTTTGATATATGTTGTGTTTACGATACCGGGAGTTTGACCGAATCAATTTCCTCTCTTCCAGAGCGAATAAGAAAACACTTCTTGGCGTGGGCGCCGGCAACGAGGGATAGAGCAAGAGGCAGAGCAAGCGGAGGTCTAGTCAGTGCCGTGAAACCAAAGTTTAACAGTTAAATTGTGGATTGTCACCTTGGTGGAATTTTAAGAGTCGCTTGTGGCCCCTTGTGCATTATTGTCGGTTCATTCTACTTTAATCTGACGTTGAAAATAGAAGAGATCTTAGAAGTATTTTAGCCTACTTTAAATGACATTGTAGATAGATATACAGACGATATTATAATACTGGGCGACGATCTTCATGCCTGGGTCCCAAACGTCGATGACTCACCGCTTGAGATATGCGATGATACAGCTGTATGATACTGTATCAGATCAGGGAGTCGCACGATAAAATTGATAATGAAAAGGGAAAAGCGCTACATAATTTTATGACTATTAACTCCTTTTTTTGTTGTTAAATGGCAGGACGAAAAGTGACCGGCCAGCATATTACACATTTATGAACTCAAACGGTGCAAGCACAATTGATCTGGTATGGATTCTAGCTACTAGATTTGGGAGTGTGCAAGACCTACAAGTTGGTCATACCTAATGGGTTCTGATCACTTCCCAGTGGTCATTAAAATTATTTAATAATCGCGAAGGACCACAAGTCGATGAAATCATACCTACTGCCGTCAACGAATAACATTGTAAAAGGTTGAAATGGTCAAATGATAATAGCGATATGTTTCGAAATTCTATGTCGCTCTTGCCGCGAATTTTTATAAACTTCTCGACTGCTAGCACGGAGGAATTGTACATTAACCTTAATAAGGCAATAATAGAGTCGGCGCATAAATATACTGTTTGATAACGAATCCAATAATTTGAGAAAGAAGATAGTAAGACAAATAAAGAGAGTGAAACATTCATATTATTTGCCCACTGAAATAAAAGAGTATTTAGACTTAAAAAAGGATACAAAGCCTTACTGATAAACAGAAAAAACGCGCATAAACTTGAAACGGTGGAAAAATTTGCAAATGTAAATGACCCCAAGATTTTCTGGAGTATGGCAAAAAATTATAAACGCAGGCCGGCACAAGTAAATAGTCCATCGAGACTCGGAACGAATTATTTAGAGTCACATATCCAGCGAGATCTGTAACCATGAATGTATTCCATAGCGTGTCTGTTCCCGCTTTGGACCTATGCATAACCACAGAAGAACTTGTGAGCAATATTATAAAAGCTAAAAACGGAAAGGCACCAGGGTTAGACGCAGTATCTAGTGAATTTTACAAAAACCTCACAGTCGAGTGGCTACAATATCTTTTAGCGCTATTCAATATTAGTTTCGAAAGAGAAATGTTGCCCTGCTTGTGGTCTAAAGTAACACTATGTATGCTTCACAAAAAATTAGATGTGGCAGATCACAGTAATTACAGAGGGATCGCTTTGGTGAATAATATAACAAAGCTGTTTACGCAAATCCTTCACGACAGGCTAGAAAAACAGGTTCACGAAAATAGAATTATCCCGGTGGAATAGGCAGGTTTCAGAGAGAGCGGGTGTGTCATGGACAACCTTTTTATACGGCAAACAGCAATTCACCTACGTTTGCGGCAAAAAGGTAAAAAGGTCTATGTCTTGATTGTGGACTTTAGGAGAGCTTTTCACTCGAATCCCCACGGTAAACTCTGCAAGAATAATAATATCATATAATATTACTCGTGCTCTTACATGCAAACGATTTAGTTATACTGGCTTATTCTCCTATAGACTCAAGGAGGAAGCTATCGGTACTTGAAAGTTATTGCAACGAAAACGGATTAACAGTAAACACCTAAAAAACGCTAACAGTGATCTTTAGAGCCGGAGGAAAACTTAGTAAAAATGCACAGATATATGAATATAATGGGAAAAATATAGAAATAGTAGGCATACCGTATACCTATCTCGGAGTAACCCTCTCTAGTTCAGGGTTGGGATTATTTGCCGCAGAAAAAACAGTAGCGAAAATTAAATTGGTAACGTCTTCCGCACTAGCGATGCTCGCAGCGGTCAAGGCGGATTCTTTGGAGGGTGCAATTAAACTATTCAACTCTGTGACTGCTTCTACTCTACTATATACTGCTGCACCTATTTAGGGTCTAATGTAAGATATACTAACCTACTCGAGGAGGCACAGTTAGATTTATTTAATCGTTTTTAAAACCTTCCTAGATATACCGCAGGGTTTGTAATTCGTTTGGAGACAGAAATCCGTAATGTGGCATTGAAGGTTATAAAATAAACGTTAGGGTGGATTATTAAACTCTTAAAAATGGATGACAGCCTAGCTAATTTGAAAGAAACTGAAATTTAGTACAACTGGATCTCACAATTACGGTATGCTTTAGGTAATGAGAGCTGCGATCAACTTCTGTCCTTAAATAGTGCATTCTGTTCGCAAAAAAAGTCAAATTTTAACATCATTTGAGCTTCGATTTAAACGAGGAGACCTGGAGGATAGCTTACAAAATGTTTACCCAACAAGAGGCCAAATCGATGAAATTAGAACTAAAGCGCAAATTAGATTAGCGTCCAAGTACTCCAGACTATTTATTATGGGTAAAATTGTGTACCAGACAGATTCATTGTCCCAAATGTATACAATATGTAATATCAATGAAAGTGAAACGATCGAACACATTTTGATACACTGTTCAGTTTACGCTCCATTCAGAGAACATTATATTATATAATAATTAGAATTCCTCTGCACTTTAAATCATATGTATTCTATATGCGTGCATAATAAAGATTATTATAATATTATATACTAGGGTATCGTTCAATCGTTTTTAGTTATACATATTATTCACAATTAGTTATAATAATATGAATTGTCTTTATTATTAAATTTATTAACTCTTTGAAGCATAGTGTAACGCCAACGTTACACCTTTTGTAAATCAGTCTTGCAGTCGTTAAAAGTACTTTTCATGGTATTTGAGTCATTGTTTTTGCACAATTCTGTATCTAAGCCATTATCGTACATCTCAGAAAAGAAATAACTATTTCATTTTCAATCGCTAAAAAATCACTAATTTACGCAATAAATATATTGTGACGAAATAATAAGAACAACTTAGGTGAAAATCGATCCTCGGAGATTTTTGAGATCGCTGATTACGAATGTGAACTAAAAATAAAAAAATTAAAAATTGTGGCTCCAATATGGCGGATCAAAATGTAAAGAGCACGTGGATTTAGATGAAACTTTGTACTCGGGAGTTTTGAACTAAAAGTATCGAAAATACTAAATGACGGAGCAAAATGCGAAAGTTATTTGATTCCAAGGTCAAAAGTACCAAATTTGAAATAGCGGATGTAATATGTCGGCCGAAAATACAAAAAACTGATTTCGTAATCTAAAACAGTAGCTCCATTATTATCACTTTCTGCATTTTGATCCACCACATTGAAATTATAAATTTTGAGTTGAGATCCCTACACAGCGACACCACAAACCCCCGAGTACCAAATTTCAAATAAATCATAAGTAAGGAAAAATTTAAGCTTCAAAGGATTACATCTTTTTTATTTATGTAAAAAAAAAGTATTTGTAGTACTACTACAGCTCCGGCGAACAATACAAGATTCAGGACGGTGAGAATTTTTAAAAATTCATAGTTTCGAAATTGTTAATTATACGAATAAAAGTAAATACTTGTCACACTAGACGCCGGGTAATCTCGATCCAGTGTGACAACGAAGGGATAAGCAAACTTGTATAACAATTAATTTGAGGTGACCTTGAAATTCATACAGAACAATACATAATCTAAGGAGTAGTATAAACTAGCTAAAAATGGTGTTTAAGATTACTGGTAAATTTTTTATTTTGTTCATTGTATCCGTTGTTAAGTTTATTGTCGGTATTATTGCTTTAGTGTGGCATTTTTAATAGCAATTCAAATAATAATGCACTTTACTTAATTCTAGAACGATCGCGTTCACGTGACAGAGAGCGCAGTCATAGAAGACGTCGTGAAAGATCTAGAAGCCGTGAGAGGGAGTACCGAGAGCGCAGTCGAGATAGAGAGAGAGAAAGGGACCGAGATCGTGATCGTGAAAGAGAGAGGGAACGTGATCGTGACAGGGAACGTTATTACAGTGAACCTTATCCGCGAGAAAGATCGCGTAGCAGAGAAAGAGAACGTGAGCGGGAGCGAGATCGTGAATACCGAGAAAGAAGCCGAGAAGAAAGGTAAGCTAAAATAATTACTCACGCATATAATATTTTAATATTTTATACGTTTAATGTAAGTGATAGTTTTTATGCTGAACAGTATGTGAACTGTGTGATTATTGAAAATATATTATCAATACGTAGCAAATCGCATGCTATCGAAAAGTTACTCTAGAAAAATATTGCTTGCAACTGAATTTCATAATAAGGGATTTATCATATCGCTATCATGTAATTGCCATAGTTCATCATTGAGTGCTGTTATAGGGTCTAAGCACAATTTCATTTTAAACACCCTTTATTATCTGATTATATGTTTTCGTACCTAGCGAATATTCTTTAAAGCTTTTAATGTATGCCAGACAATTATATAACATGCAACTATAGAGAATTTACTGTAATTAGATATTTTAATATTCGTTCCAATAACACAAGCAAACATGAATATTTTGATATGTATTATTAGTGCCATAATTGCTACAATATCGGATCGGTGTCTTTAATTCTGATTGTGAGACATGTAGAAACGGAGACAAATATTTTGCTTAACTCAGGACTCTATGCACCTATCCGTGTTTGATCATTCATAGAATTTAATAGATCTATTTAAACTGCGATTCCTCATTGTAGGAGAAAAGTATATAGGAGCTTAGCTTGCAGTCTGTAGTTTAAAAAACTTTTAAAAGTTAGATATCAATTATATTACATCATTTAAGCAAGATTATTCATTTAGTTTCTATGATAGAAAAATGTATTTCTAACTGATGCATTTGTCCTGAATAGCGCTTATATATTTTGGCGCTTAATCTATTCTCTTTATGAATGGATGTTGCTTTGCATGATTCTATCTAATCAGTTGACTGCTGGTTGTTTGGCCCTACAAGTTTTAGTTTTTATTTATCATATATTTATTTTCTCAATAAATATCACCCTACTTAAAAATTTGATTAAAACAATAAAAACCGATAGCTATTCAATATTCAAGTACGATTGTACAATCCGATTCAGTCAGATGTATTTGCTCTCCGATTAAAAATTAATTTAAATACATAGTACTGTTCTGTCTAATGGGATTTTATTGGCAATTATTCCATATACAAAAAAATTCGAATATATATATATATATACATACAACCATAAATTTATACATACATAAATCCATTGCACACACACACACACACCCGCTCGCGCTCGCGCATCCGCGAGCCATGGCTGGGCGCCAGCCAGTTTTTATTTCACCGGGAACTGTCTTGGAGGTCTAGGAGAACTGCTTCGACCCCACCAAAATCAACACAAAACATAAACGGAACCTGTCAATTTTTGGGGTCACGTGAAATTGACAAACACAACTGGACGCGAGAATGAGAACGAACGGTTGCGGAAATGCACGGCCACTCAGGCTGCAAGTTGTAATTCAGAGGGTCGGAGTTGAGGCCAGGTAAATTGCGTGTCTTTTACAGAGAGGTAAACTAATTAACGATTCGAAATCTCCGCACCAATTAATAAAATCTGTACAACTCATCAGGGCTGACTCAGCTAATCCATAGGGACCGAAAACTCTATCCAAGGGACACCTCTATAACACTGTATCACTGCACCAAAATTACATTCAGAAAACTCGCGAAATTAACTTTCAGAAGTCTATAATAGTACAAGAACGATACACAGCATCGCGAACTATACACGCGTATGAGAGACTCATCGTGTGGCTTAGGCGAACACGGGTAGAAAAACTATCAACACGATAGCACGGAAACACGGGCCGCCAACTCCAGGCACCTCGTCGACGTCCCAAGGCAGACTGACTTGATAATAGCAAATTTCGAGAACGAATTATTTTGGTTGGTCAACATCCCTTGACCGATAACTACTGTGCGTTCATTTGTGCCGTCCCTTTAACTACATCGAGATCATTTTTAAACTAAATCGGCAATGTAACAATTCCTTGAGATTCTCCACGACCGCTTGCTCTGTGAATAAGGCGAAAATAGGGCCTAACATAACATAACTAAACTAGGCCCAAGGGGGGTCCTCCTTTGCGCGTAACCTTAAACAACTCCTCCGTCCGTTCTCCATCCCACTGCAACTACCTCATGGGGCGCCGGTATTGCAGGCGGGCTTTTGCCGATTCGTGAAGGAGTCGTGTCGGGTGCTCTCCTCCGCCGGGCTACTTGTTTCCTCACGTCAGAGTCGAACACCCGGATCTTCACAAACCAAGCAAAATATTTCGCTAAGAACTTTAACATAACCGTGCGAATCTATCCGGGAGCATAATTTCTAAGTAGGGTGACCACTTGAGAAGAGACAGTAAAACTATGAACCCTTTGCACTCGAGGCCGTTTCCGCGCGGACTAACCAGCAACTCGAAGCGTTTCGTAGCGCTTTTGGTGAATTTCTTACCTCTAACTTAAAAAGATTACACACATAAAGTATCACATAAAGCTTTTATATTTTAATATATAATGTATCTTTACATCTTTAAGAAGATAATTTCTTGAACATTAGTCTTTGTAATTCAGCTTTGTATGATATTTGATGTAACAACTGCCGTGATGCATGCCCGGCTTGTCGGGACAAGTGTCACAATAGTATGTCGTTTGATGTCTTTTGCCGGGCTTATTTCTTTGAGAGCAGACTTTGCAATCCTTTCTAACTCCTGTTAGAATGCTATGCAGCTTTCCATTTAGGCAGATGTTTTTGGATTCGGAGGTTGAAGTCGAAGCTCGAGCACGTGTCTCGAGCGTTTTGTTTTCTAACTTTGTTCTAGCGTAGTTATTTGTTTCAGTAACTATTTCATTTACGAGTTCATTGGTAAAAAACAGTTTGAAAAAATCCTACGGTTCTTTGTTGTCTGCGTGTACGTGCGGTCTTGCAGGAGTGTCGCCGGCTATAAACGGTATTTTTGAGGGTATTTCTTCGGATTCTGTACAACTAGTCCATTCAGAACTGTCGAATCGTGGGTCTTCTGCAGTATCACTATCACTGTCACATTCACTGTCTATTATTCTGATCTTTCGTCTTCTTACACCTCTTACTTCATCACTATCATCACTACTGCTCGTGTCCTCTCTATCGTCAAGCTCTCTGTGTATAGCTGTAATTTCCTCGTTTAGCAACTCTAAATCAAACTCATCTTCACTCCAGCTTATTTCATTACTACGTTCCATGGTAAAGGGGATGTGAAATTTCAATTTTTCTGTTTGTTCTGCCAAGGCTGTCAGGTTCGAACTGATGCCGAAAATGCAGTCCGCTTCATGGTACCGCACTAATCATAGATAAGAAAATCTTACGTAGTTTGAAAGGGACATTATGTCGTCTTCGTAAGATTATATACGCAGTGCTTAGGACCGAACTTCAAAGAACGATATCACAAATGTAAACAAGATTTCAATCACCACATAAGGAAACATAAATAGTTTACAGAGCGCATCGAATTTCCACACCAAACAAAGTGGTGATCGAGACTCACCTGTCGAGTTGCGGCATTAAATCATGTGGTGAGCGAGAGTCACCTTTTGAGTGCAAAGGGTGAACATTACTCAAAACGATAGTCAGAATCCTTTTGTGACCGTGCGTTGAAAAATCACGACACACGCGCGCGCGCGCGCGTGCGCATACACGCACATTCTGTAAAAATACATTTCAAAACGATTAACAATATTTTGCTATTCAAATGCCGATACGATATAAAATTGACTAAATTTATGCGACTGCTCTTAACTAAGCCTAACATCTATTTGGTTACAAGAAAATTATCATTATTAAGTATCTCGCATTACTAAAGGTCATAAATGCATATAATTTTTCTTAAGGTTAGATGTACTTAGACATTACTGAATATTGCTTATAAACAGGTATCTCGGCAAGTTTTTTTAAAGAACTAAGGGGCTTGGATGCTACCAGCGTTATGTTAGGAAATATTGTGACTTACACAATGAAATGTACTGAACGTTTGATTTTGAGGTTAATCACATTAGGAACGTCTAGAAATAATGTTCATACATTTTATCTGTAATAAAAGCGGCACCTAATATCATTGGACGGGAAAAGTACTCGAATTCGTAAAATAAAATTACAAAGTTTAATACGGAATTGCACGTTAGCACAAATCATCAGAAAAACTAAAATCATTGCATTAAGTTACAGCCCGTACTTTTTCGCACTCTGCGTACTCAATTTTAAACTTAAAAATCACATCACGGCCGACAGGCGTTTTACTGCGCGGGTTATGAGTTTTCGTAAAATTTTTATTTCATGAGTATTTGATTTGAAATAAACCTAGTCACGGATATCATGCTAGAGATGTATACACTGAGAGATATGAGTTCTTAATACGTAAGTTGAAAACGTTGAAACCTATGTCAACGTGTATGTATTGTAATCTCTAACCGGTAGTTTCGGGATTGAAGTTAACCTGGTAAATGCAAAATAACAGGTATATATCGGTAATGTTAGAACTTCATACTAGAATAGTCGTAAAATAAGTCTTGTCCAATAAGCGTCAACGATGCCTAGGAGTGGAGAGCATTGCCAAGCACCGATCGCCCTATGTCCCCACTCCAGGGCATCGTGGATGCTCACTATGTACGTAATTATTATACACGTATCTCTGAATAAAAAATTATGGCATTGCCTGTGTGTAACTGGTACTTTGTGTTTGCTGGGTGTAATTATAACAAATTACCTTCGAGAAAAACCAAATATTTTTTAATATTTGCGAGAGGGACCTTGATCGATTTCCAGTGTAGTGCAGGTTACGATATGAATAGACAAGGGGTAATCTGCTTATGAACCGAAACATAAATAAGTCCCCTCAAAGTGAAACTGATGTCGCTTTGAATGTGATATCATTGGACCCTGCGCGATCTCAACCAAAATACAGTTGCTAGTGGCTGTACTTAGCCTATTTGTATTATGGTGAAGATAAAGTTCAGGCTATACCCAAGCTGTAAGATAATTTAGGAACATCTTGTATATACTGAATGTTTGTATACAATAATACTGTAGCTACTCCGTAAAACTATTACAGTCAAACCTGAGCCCCTGTCCGTTACTAGGACCATACATTTCAGTTCTTGTACGAAGATCGTATGATTATTTTCTACCAATGAAAATTCTTGAACAGGGTTGTAGAAATGAATGTAACAAAAGGCGCAGAAACTTTATTTTTTCACCAGCTTCGACATGACGAATTATATTTTCGTGATTACTTGCAAAAAGCAGTTTACGAGAATTTCATGTAGTAGCATTCATCTCTGGACTAGACTCGTTACAAGATGTTGCTAACCAAAAGAGTGGAGGTTAGGGTAGGGACGTATGTAAATAAAACACGGGGTACTCGTTACGCATTCGTACAACATTTTCGTGAAGACAGAAACTGAACTGCGAATACAATGAAAACTTTACTCTGTTTTTCCGTAGTGTAACACGCATTTAGATATTCTCTATAGTTTTTATGTTTGTGTTTTAAAAATATACAATTTGATATGCATGAAGCATGACTCAAAATTGGACTGAAAAATATTGTTAATTTAAAATTATATATTAAAAGTTAACTGCTATAGTATATCTGCACATACCATTACGAGATTCATCGCGTTAGTTTAAAAATTACAAGATATGTATATGGCCACGGATAGTACATTGTCATAGTATTATAGTATTTATAAACATTGTTTCTTTAACAAGTGCAATGGTGGTATCGCTATTTATTTATTAATATTCGACTGTTTTCGAATTTACATGAATTGCGATCTTGCCTGTTATTAGAAAAAATTATCATTTAGAAATTATCTAATGCTCTGTTGCTGGACTTAATCTATGAACAAAAAAATATTTTGGCCTGCAATGTATATAATTTTAACACAAACAAATTTTGATCCATTATTATCGTATGGCCTCCCGTAGTATGATGTATATTGCTTAGAGTATGAATAATCTATGCTAAATGGCGCTTTACAAAAACTATATAGGTGCCTTTAATCAATTAATGTCCGTTAAATTCAGAAATTACGTAAAATAAATTAGATAAAAAAAATGGGGGTTGAATATATGTACTTGGCTTTGATTTTGCGTTTATTTACTTTGAATAAGCTATATTTGACGTGTTAATCTGCATATTTAACGTTGCTTTAATGATAAATGATTACGTTTAATTCCCCAAGTAAAGTTTTCATATTAACATAACGTAAAGTATATTGATGAGAATGTAGAACATAATCTTTATAAAATTTACTAATTTTTCAAACAAAACCAGTGTCTGTCATAAATGTGCGAATTCATTGCGCATCAGTACAAATAATTAAAGCGATAAAGTATTTTGTTGCAGTTTGCCATTAACTCGATTATTATGCAGAATATTATTTGTGATCAGATAACAACTATGTGGTGTAATTGCAACAACGACCTACAGTTAAACCTACGTATTTTTAAGTCATTGGGACCGAGAACCTTGTTATTTTTACATTTCTTAAATGTTCCTCGCTTCTCACTCAACCACTATGCCTTTGTCATCGTGTTGAACCAATCGTACTTAAGATTGAAGTTAGCATACAAGTCCTGAACTTGAAGTGTCATAATTGAATCCCAGAGTACTACCATTGGCCGAGTATAGAAAAATATGAATACTGATTGAGCAAGACGTGGAAATAACGAAATTAAAGCTAGGAAGAACAATTCGGTTGAAAATACGTAGGTACGACTGTGTTAAGACAGGTCTTCAATTATGTAATGCATTTTATAATTTGACGTACGTTACTAATTTCCAATCTCCACGCGTATAATGCAGTTTAATAACAAATAAGGATTAATTAATTAATACCTTTACCATTTATGATTGATCGAGTGTCTCCTGTGAAATTTATTATAAAACCTATTGCGTTATTGTCTCCGCAGTCTATATTATTAGTCAATTTTACAAAGTGAATATTTTTTCTATCATTAATAATTGCATACGAATTGCTGATGCTAATCCATAAATCTTATTTGCATATATTTTTCTTAAAGAGGAAGTGAATTGCATATTTTACCAAAGATCGAAAACAACGCTTCCAAACATTAAATATTTTCAATTATTTCTTTTCAGAAAAAAAGACATCTTAGTAGAGTTAAATAATACATATAATTTCAGTTAATAGCAATGTTTATTACTAAAATATGAAAATCAGTTTACTTTTTCTACATAATAATCTGTGAATATATCTGTGCAAAGCGATAAGTTTATTTATGAACATCCAGATTAGTACTAGTATTAGTCTTTGTTCATGCTATACGAGCGAGTATTTATCATTTATTTTGAATGACATTAGGATTAGTATTTATATCTTATTAAAATGTGTAAAATATTTAAACTGGTAAGTGATAATATAATATAATGATTGTCAATTTTCCACTAGTACAACACGCCAATCAGCCAGGCCAAGAGTAAAAGAAGAACCACCAGAAGCGGCACCTGTCTCCTCTTCCAAGTCGTCTAGGTAATGAATTTTCAAATTAACTCAGATGGATCTTAGTAAATAAAATATTTCTTTTGTTTATGCCTGCAATACAAAAAATATTTCTAAATAATTGTTTAGAAGTAAGACAAACGTGACAATGTTACTAGTGTTCTAATGGAAATTTCCTAGTTATAAGAAATAAAATTAGTCGTGATGAAAATACAAAGGGATAGAGAGAAGGAGAGAAAGAAGTATATAACACTATGGTACTTTCCGATTTTGTTACGTTTTCCATTTGCAGTGGCAACCCCCCTCTCCCCCTCCCCTCCCCCTCCTCCTCCTTCTCCTCTTCTCTCTCCCTTCCCTTTCAGACTTACACTTTCTTTTCATTAAATAAAGTATTGTAACACGTCAAAACATCTTCTCGATGTGAACTGTACATACGAGTGACAATAGAAATACAAACTTTTGGGCAATCAAATTTGTCTTGATGAATAATCGCTTGAACCATGTAGTCGAATCTTCTGCTTTCGCTGGTGCAAAAAAAAATTAATTTTGCGGATTTTTAAAAATATTGATGTTTCATCTACATTTGGATATTTAATCCTTGACTAAATTTCAAGCCAATTCGTTCAGGGGTTTGTTCGGAAATTTGGAATCAAATCTTTACTACTGCACACATATATACAAATGCACACACGCTTCTTTCTTTGCGATGGCGATTGCATAGCATAGTTTTGCGTGTTTCGTGCGTACGCGTCTAAAAAATTAAACGAGTATAATGTTTGTTTTTCTGTGTCGTTGGATTATGGTAGGTAATGTAGATGATGCTTTAAAATTCCAAATTGATGCCATGTAATGATTTTGGTGTGCAATTAAGAAAAGGGGAAAATTAGATATTGTTTGTATCAATTACGGGTGAATTAAGATAATTAGGATTGTCGTATACTGCGTAGGTATTATGACGATCGCTACAGAGAGCGTGAACGGGACAGAGAGCGGGAGAGGGAATCAAGCCGTCGTCCATCAGAACGAGAAAGGGAACCTGAACGGGAACGAGAACGGGAGAGAGATCGCCGTGATGAAAGGGCAGATTCATCGCATCGGTCCAGACACTAAATTTGGCATTACGCTCCTTGTAACTCATAGACGGTGGTATAATACAAGCAACATAAGTTATACAATAGAACTTGGAAAAATTCGTGCGACTAAAATAATGCAATGTAACAAAAGAAGAACTGTCTTTGCTCTATTTCGAGGTAAAGCATTGTTTTTATTCGCTGTGCAGTCGCTGTTGCAGTTTACCTGTCTGCTTCACAGATTTGCGGGAAGTAATGTGGTTGATGTAAAGCAAGTAACTATCAGATATGGAATTAGGAATATTGATTTTAATAATTTTCATTGATATTACATAACGCGACGTTTCTTAAACATTTATTTCATACTTCTTGAGTGCACCTTAATATTCCATAGTTACTTTTGCGCAATTTAAATGTTTCATTTTTTTCATCTACCGTATACATATTATGTAATGATAATGTTCATACATACATACGTGCATATGTAACGACATTCTAGATAAGCTATTCATTTAGGATTACAGAGTATTAATTTAGTCAACTACCAAATTAGGTATTGCGCGGTGGATATACAAGATACAGTGTTGTTATAATATGTCGTAAAGACTTTCGATTTATGGTGTGTGCTCAATAAAAATCTCGAGATGCAGTGACGATATGCAAAAAGGACACATTCACACAACTAATGAAAGTAATGAACTCATCTTCGGAAGAGGAATGAAGTCATCCAACAACCATCTTTCTTCTAGCTACACGGCGATGCAAGATTGTATCTTCATATAATACAGATATTCGCTTTCAAAATATATATTCTAAACATGATTTTATTTTATTCATCTGTATACACAATATCCTAAAATTAATCTCATAGTGATTTTGTTAAGTACGCATTCCAGGTTTTCAAAAAATCGTCAAGGGCATCTGTACGGTATTTTTCTTATCCATAAATTTTATGAATACCCGTTTAAATAATTATATAAAATTAGGTGTTGAGGTATTTAAGGTTATAGCTGGTGAAATGGTGATCTATTTAACATGTTCCGTGCCGCGTGGGGCCTATACGCCCCACGCTGAACTTACCGCTCAAGCCATTTGGAATTGTGCGGCATAGAACGTGTTTAAAATGGTTTCTTTCAACTTATGTTTGCCAACAATTCTCAAGATATGATATTTATATATTTTATATCATATAATTTTTGCCCCGCAGTTGTATCTTCCTATAATGTTGGATGTTTATGCACTCACTATAATGTTAAGTATCTCATATTTTCAATAGTTTTTACTTTTTTTTTTGACTCGTTGAGATTCATAATAAATAAGATTTTAGACGAAAACATCACGTTCCAATTTATAAATACCTTGTATAGGGTCAGAATTATTTATTAATACAAGTAGTCCGCTCTCACAATAAATAACCGAAAAAAGTATTTCATTTTCTTAATAAATATATTTAAAATATTCGACGATAGCCAATCATTTTATAGGTTATGTGAACCCGAATCAGTTGTAGCCACGTATCATACCTTGTTTTACGAATCTTTTTAATACATTAAATAATATGTATTGAATAGATACTTTCAATATATATCGCGGGAGATAAGCGTCGTAGACTTCATACATATGTATGTGTATACAGCAAGGATTAATTAAGTGTGTTCACATTTGGTCTGTAGTTTTTTACGTATTATATTATATACAATCGCTTTAAATTTTATTTTACGTACTGTATCGTTTCGATTTGGAACTTTCAGAAACATATTTAAATGAATTTTTTAATCATATAACTTAGACTCCTATATAAAAGAAATACTTCTCATCGATTTTTCTTGAACTGCGTTGGTTATTGCCATTAATGTGAATAATTTACCTTGTGTTTAGTACGCAAGTAGTTATAAGATTTAAAACTACATAATTTTGAGGTAATAAACTATTATTTATGCTGATTTGAGTGATATGAAAATAAATTTAAATGCGATATTGCTTTTAAAAATAACGTCTATATAATTCAAACGAATAATACTATAAAGACTAATTAAAATCATTATCAACTAATATTCTTTCAGTTGATCGAATGTATATTTGAATTAAATGGCAAAATTTCAATTATAAATTTAGTAAACCTAAACTTTTTCTTAGATATTTATATGGTTTTTGTAAATTTGTTACAAATAACAAAATTCGGACCATCAGTAATTTCACTATTATACATTTTGGGAATTATTATTTTGTTATCACCATACTTTTTTTCAGCATATAGAGTGGTAAAAATTATTCAACATACTGTACTATTTAAATTTGCAATTAGCAAATGTAGTTTACGTATACTTATAATAATTTCGTGTTATTTCTTTTCATTATAATTATTGTGTCCTTTTACAACAAAATTAACTATTCAAATTAATTGCAATGTCCTGCGCAGTACAAAGTACTATAACATCCTACTGATACTATCCTAACTCTTGTAATGATATTTATATCACTCCGTGTGTAAAATGCGGTTTTACGCACTCTTCGCGCGCGGAAAACCCCATTTTCACACCACGTGATATAAAATTTCGTACGATACTCGTATGAAAAACGTTTTCTTGACTCGTGTGATTGCATCATTCGCCTTTGGCTCGTGCTGCAAACTCACACTCGTCAGAAAAAGTTTTATCGCACTAGTATCGTAAATTACTATTATTTTATTATTCGTATGAAGTGCATGAGTATTTTATGTTATATATTATCATAAATGTGCAGTGTTGATAATAGTAATAACATGAATGTAGATAACTTCAATTATTTTATCAGTAGTTGATTGGTTAGAACAGTATATTTGTTATCTTTATTGATCACACCTGCACATAACACTATTATACATAAGGTGTATCAAGAATGTCGTACGTTAGTCACAGGACCGAAATTCCAAATAAAATATACACATGAATAGTTAATATTTTAATTCTCGCTTAAACATTCTTACATTTTTGCAATTTTCGAAATCAATCTAGAAATCTTCTAATGGTTAATACTGATTAGCGAACCTAATTGACCTTTTTATATTTCAATAACATCTTAAAAATTCATCAATGAATTCGAATTACAAATATCTTTTTTATCTTTGGAAAGAATGTTTTATCGATGTATTATTTTGTTTTAAAACTTATGTATAATAACGCATAATTTAAATTAGCTTTTCTTGCAAACAATTTCAAATAAATCCAATTTTTATATAATCATATTGGCAAATAGACTTAATGAGATTTTTAAATTGTTTGGAAAATTACGCCGTATCATGGAAATCTGTGTTTTGTACATTTTGCAAGGTCATGTTACTTTTAACATTTTTATTTGTTATATATAGTAATTTTGATAGTAGTGCAGAACTGGTATACGCGAACAGCGACGACATACTAGTAAGGAGGGCCAGCCAGCCTTATGACGCTTTGTGTCTGACAGCTTGTGGGCACAGTTGACACAGAAGATACGCTGGAAACAGCATAGAAGTTTTAGAGGGGGAAATGCCATATCATTCGTTTCAGACGCAGACTGCACGGGGGCTGGTTCTCTTTACCAGTGTTGCCTCTGTGACGCAAGTAAAAATATTCAACAACGATACGCTGTATACAATATTGCTATTCAATTCAATGGGTAAGAGAATATTAGACATGATGTAGGTTTGTTTCTACTATTTATGGTTTCTTTTACATTTATACGCAAATTAATAACATTAACTTCATTTCTTAAATTTATTTACAAATGATTAACAAAATTGATGTATTGCGCTTTTTTTCTGATGTGTAATATGGCAGGTTTCCCATTACATTAGAACGGTCGTAGGGGAAGATTTTTTCCTGTGAAATTCTGTGCTGCCTATCATTAAATTTTTCAGTAGTTGCTAGATAACCCAAGTTAAAGGAAAAATTCTGATCGATAGATTTTGGTACTGAAGTTTTACTCAAAGTTTTTACTCAATTTATATTCATTATTTATATTATATATTCATCTCATTGGATGCGATCATTTTCCAATGCCGTTCTTTGACCATGGCAATATAGGCTACATATATTTCTACGGGAGAGAACCTGGTTCACGTCGTAGAACCAACATTTATAAATATGTTTTATATTTATTGTTATTCTTGCTTACAGCAAAATGTTTTCTGTAAATATGATTTACTTTGCGATTTGTTTCGAAGGATGTATAATCCAGCATTCTTTAGAAAATCTAGTAGCGAAAATATATGTTCCAATCATACAGAGAGATAATATGAAAGAAATTATCGTGTATTACCGTATCCATGTCGTTTTTCTGTTTCAATTTATTGTCAGGTACAAGTATTTCATAAATTATATACCGATTAAACTAATTCTGAGTGACATTTTTATAAGGTGTTTAAAAATGTATTGTATTTTTGATATGTCACAAATGTAACGTAGAAGTAAAAGCTAGAAATTCGTTTAACAATTGACAGTCAATATTTTCTTATTGTTACTAAACTTTATTCTTATTAAACTACATACTTTTTACCTATTTCTTATGGTAATATGAAATATTAGATGAGTCGACTAAACTAAGCACTCCTCTAGGGCTCCCATTTTCAATTTATCTTCAATTTTATAATGTTGGAAATGAAATTTAAGTGAGTCAATATATCTTTCTGATTTATTTTCCTCAAGTGTTAGGGTTTTAAGAATTGATACTATTTTGATACTTCGCATTAATGAACAGAGAAATAATCAATTATTGTGACTTGTCTATTTTAGTACCATACTGACAAGGTACAAGTTTGTATTTATAAATCCTTGTCGATTTGTCTCCTTCGACCGCCTAATAGTACATATATTTTTTAATTGAATATTACACAACTAAACATTATAGTATGATAAAAGTAAGTGCTGTTAATGAATGTTGTTAGGAAGAGGAAAACTTTTGTATATCATGAACATTTTTCAGGTTCAATTGAACGTTTTCTGTAACTAACCACAGTCTAAGAATATGTATGCTTTTCGTAGAGTTGAACGACTCATCTGGTATATCAAAGGTTGTGATAACTATGATTAAAAATAGAGTATTTTATAATTGTTCCGCTTTGAAGGTCGCAACATCGCTTCAATCGTAAGAACAAAGTGACAAGAAAGAAAGATTACATGAAACATGTAACGAATCTAGAACTGCGTTATTAAATCTGCCCGAGTCACTCATTCAAAAGTAATTTTTAAATATAAAAATAAAATATTACTTATAAGGAAACATTTTGTTCATAAAAAGATCTATTATATCTTATTGCTTAATATTTTATTGCACCAAGTTTTTCATTCGTACAATATTTTTTAGTGTTACGTAAATAAATACACATTATTTAACGAATGATGTTATGGGTAAAGAATGGCCTGAGTGGCTTAAGCGGGTAAAAAGGATTGAGTAATTCAAATATTGAATGATATTTATTATGTTGTATAGATCACTCATTGTATAGATCTATGAAAATGGATTCAAAAGGACACGCAAGGTATACGTTAAATAATGGGACCAATATGATGAATAGTGGTGAGATAAATTTGCACGCTCATTATGGTCGTCCGAAAAGTGAAAACAGTCCTCAATATATAAGCAATACTTAAAATATTTATTTTAAAAATACATTCATTAAAAAATGGAAACAACTTTTTCGAAAATTAAACTGATAGTTTGCTGGATTTTGTAACTTCATCTTCCTAATTAAGGGTTGATTCAAATCAAATATTACTTACGATATAGTATCGACTTGAGAGCATAAATACAGAATCTGTGATATCTTGTGATAATCTTTTACATAAACATATCGGATTTTGTAGTTTAGTTAATAATCTATGTTATTTTTAGAACGTGTTCGAAAAATATAATTCTAAGAGTAGTAGAATTTTTCCTAATTGATGATTTTTTATAATTCTCTTGTTTCGTTATTCTTTATTTGTTATTTTATCTTGAAATTTTATCCTGAATTAGTAGTAAATAATTAATCGAATCAAGAGGACGAGAGTTTGGGGATAGTCTATCGAGTAATAAACTGTTTAACTAGTTTCTATTTAATATTGTATGCGCTGCTTACGTACGGCGTAATCAGGCTGTGGCATTAGTGCCTAATTTCGACAGGTGTAAAATAAGCCATCTTTTTTAGCATCAGTTTACCACATGCTGTATATACTGCATATATAGCTATATAGCTATGGAAATAAATATTCTTTCATCAAGTAATATTGGAGTTTCGTATAGCAGTCAGAATATACAGGGTGTCCCAAACTTAACGGGGTACAGCGGTGTTCGGTGGGCATCCCTGATCATAAACATGACCTTCCTTTTGTTGAGAGGTGCTTAGTTTTCAAGTTAAAGCCGTTTACAATTGGCCAATCAGAATGAGGCGTCAGTAGAAACGTAGGGACCTCCGATCTCTGAGTTTTCTGCACTTGCAACTGTTTTTCAGTGGCACCGACGAAACTCAAGCCATTCATGATCTCCCTCGTCTGAAATTCCGGAAAGTATCTGCGTAACCCGCGCACAACGTCAGAGCACAGTAGCGTATATATACTAGGCATCCATGCTTGGCTTGAATCTCGTCGGTGCCATCGAAAAACAATTGCAAGGGCAGAAAACTGAGAGATCGAAGGTGCTTACATTTTTACTGACACCTCACTCTGATTGGCCAACTTTAAATGGCTCCAGATTGAAAATTAAGCACCACTCAACAAAAAGAGGGACATTTTCGCTTGATTGAGCTTTATAACGTCCTCTACTCAAACTATGCGCCAAATGTACGTAACTTTGACGCAGACCTCTCGTTATAAGCGAACAAGCGATTGCATGAAATCGTTCGTATTTGAACACCGAATTTTTAAAATTATATTGATATGAATCGTAATTCAGCAATGTTTTATATTCCTACCGTTATTGTTATGTATATACTTAAGCAGCGAAAATATAAATAGAAGGGGACTAAAATTTCGTGTGCGTTTTTGTAGCGGCAACTGTGGTTCGCTCATAACGAGAAGCGAAGATGGTTATAGATCTCACTCATACACACATGAGTTTCGAGTGCACTGCGCAGCAGTGGGGGAACGCTCAAGTAACGAATTTGTTAGAATTCTATTCCCCTAACTGCTTTAACGTTCTTTTATAATATAGCTTCATTCCATTACACTGATTTACATATTCATGCAATTTTTACTAAGAATTGTGCGTTAGATACCCCAAAACACACAATTTTTATATATCGAACAAATAATTATTTAATGTAATAATCGTTTCATGAAAAAGCGTACGTAACCGTTCAACACATAAAATCTGTGAGTCTCGATTAATTACTGTTTTTCTCTGAACTGACCATTGGCACTAGAAATGATGCAGAATTGACAGTTTATATTCTGTTTGCGTTCATAGTTATTTTAAAAATACATAATCATTGAAAGAATCTATTAATTTTTTAATTGACAAAGTGTAATAAGTAAGCATCGCTTTTATGGCTGACGAATGAATGTAAATGCTTCTTAATTGAATGATTATGCCTTTCATATTTTGTTGTTTAAGTATAGTCGGTCTGTGAGTTCAGTGTGCTTTTTCGACAGATTGAAAAGAATGTAGTCTCAAGCAAGCCGCACATGGCTTTACATAAACTTTGTTACAAGTATGCACGTGCATGCTCTTGCACTAAAATATATTGAGTTTTTCTGTTTTAGCATATCTTTCAATAACTTTATGGAAAGCCACGTATGATTGGTTAAGTATTGCTTTGATTGATAACTGTCAAATGGCCACAATGACCTCTTGGGCGGATTATAGTTTTAAGTGCAAAATCGCTTTGCATACAAGACAATAAATTTCAAAACGTCCTATTAAATGAAACTTAAGAGAAATTGTCAGCTCTTCTTTCAAACAATAAACATTTTACTCATAATTGTAGTAGTTGGTAAAAAAAACGATGTAATTGTTGGCTGTTAATGAGGAGCTAGTTATATCATACGTTTAAGTGATTTGGTATACAGGACGCTGCCGGTCTCATATGTCATACGTTGACCAATACAAACGTTGCTGTTTTGTTTAATATTGTATTATTATTGGTTAACATTTGCCGCATGCGGCATACCACATATTACATGCGAGATCCCCTGAATCATGAATTCTCTCTCTTGTTTTTGTGTGTTTCAGTTTTGATTAAGACTTACAGTACATTCCTATAGGTACAATCTGTTTTCATTAATGTTCAACAGACAGTTGAACAGTTTACCATCAAAATCTGCGTTTGTTATGTATAATTTCATAATTCAAAAACCATGTGTCACTTTGGGACATGGTTAACATATTTTTACAAGGAAAACATATATTCTATTTTATATTTTATACATAATAAGCGTGCATATTATTACAGTGACTGGTAACTGCCGTGAGAAAAGCGTACACGAAATTGATATATTCTTCAGTATATATAGTATCTTAAATTCATATAAATATAAGCAAATGGACATGAGGGAAGCGAGTGTGAAAGCTGAGTCTATACTTATCTGTTGAAAATCACATAGATGTAACAAATTATTTTTTATTTGCATGTATTTTGTAACTGTGTTCTTGACAATTTTAACTGTTCGTCTCATTAAAACGAAACAACATTTTTAATTGGCCCATATTCTATATTACATTTTTCTAATTCAAAACTTGCACGAATTCGTACAGATTGTTGTAAATTATTTTCAGTGTGACCTAATCAATAAAGTAGCCACGAGAGTATCACAGTGCAAGAAAATAGTGGTATTTGAGATACAACTGTCTTTTGATATTTTTGCCATCAAATTCAATTCACTACTATTTACATGGTGATTCAAATCGATCCTAAGGTCTACTATTGTAAGTATGGAGCGATATCGTATCCTGTTATTGCTTCTTTGCTTTTCCACAGTTAATGGTTCATCGGATATTATAGAAGATGTGAACTAACTTTGCGTGAATGTGTTTACAACAAATGCTCTTCAAATATATTTTTATTCTGGGATGAACAACATGGTTTGCAGTGTGCAACAAAATTTGAAGTGACTGACAGCAGAACCAAGAGACTCGTTCGAGTATCATGGAAATTAGGATTTCACATAAAACATCTGAAAAATATTCTCCAATGAGAAACATTACACCTGGAATACTACATATAATTTTTTTATAATGAATATTGCACGGTAGGAGCTGAAGTTTCAATATATGAATTTAAGATCGGCCTACGGCGTTATAGTTGCCCATTGAGGAGACTTTATTACGCTACAACCATGTATATCGAGTCTGTTGTGCCGTTCGACCAGTTGGCTGTGAAATGCTAGTCGTAAGGCTTGTTAAAGAGAGAATTTTGGGATCGTTGCCGGTTTAGGAGTTGGAACTCGCGTGACTTAGGTGAACGCATGAGGTTTATTGAAATAAACAAGAAAGTAAAAATGATAATTACAAGCGATGTAATCGGAGCCTCAAGGTTCTAGTCTTTCCTCGAGACCTCGGAATTTGATTGTAGACCGCCTAAATTTCGGGATAGCAGTTATAAGCTACGCTCTCGATATTTTGACGAAAATACATAGTTGATCTAGATGGCAGCAGTCTGGAGTCCTCAATCGCCAGGCCGATTTCCCTCCTGAATTACCGCACTCCTACCTACCCGTGCCGATGGTCGGTCTGCCGATCGTTGAGGAATTCAGGGCGCACATCTCTCTACCCCCTTAAAGGAAAAATTGTGCAAGAGATTTCTCTCATTACGCCTCCCGGCATTCGCCTCTATTTCCGGATGACTCGGGTGCAGACTAATCTTTCATGCGTCACATGCAATTAACATATGTACATAACATATAGTACATCTCGTATTCATACATATTCGTTGCGCGTTGTATTCATACTTCCCGCCTTAAGTACAGGTTTACCCGTATTTACTTAAACTTAGTTGTCCATAGCATTATTTCCAAAAATTAAATTTCTAAATCATGATAGTATTGAGCATAGTGTTCGTAATCATTGTCTAAGTTGTTTTCATGTTTTCCAGTCGTGTACCGAGGCGCGCAAATTCCTCGGAGTGACAAAGCACATTCACTAGCTTCACTTCGCCACTATTACTGCTCATTCGTATATCCCGTTCAATCGGATAAGATGAGGTTGAAGAACGATAAATAGTCTTCATTGATGATTTGCGTCACACGTTGGATTGTACGGATACTAAAATCCTGGGCAGTTACTGTACATACACCTATCAATGCCAGTATATTTTCCTTTATTAAGGTTTCCTGGTACGCGGGATTCCTGTTGCAAGCTACACTTATCGGTTTTTCGGAGGGCACTATGTATAAGCACCTGCCCGGTTATTGCATTGTTATTACGAGAAAGTGAGTGAGAGTCACAAACTTGTTTCGGACAGTGAAGGCCACTGCCCGTGTCCCTTTTCGCAAACCTCAGTACCTTGCATGGCGCTGTGTCTGTGTTAGGGATAGCTCGTTTGAACTGGCGCGAGTTGGTAGCCCTGCGGAAATTATATCGAGGCGCCACTCGCGCATCCGTTTGGGTATAGTAGAAATAAACATGGCGACGAGCGGACGTACGAGAAAACTGTCTCTACACGAGCTCGCCGATACTAGCCAAGAAAAGTAGTGCAACAATATTTTATTATCCTATGGAAAAAACATTGATGCCCAACGTGGGGCTGGTTGCTGAAAATTGTGCGTGTAACAAGCGAAAATCGTGGTTGGACAAAGCAGGGTCCGGCGTAACGAACAGTTAACGCCCCCTAAGAAGCATCGTAATCAACAGCCTGTCGGAAGAAAAGTGTTTTGAAACTGTAAAAAGTAAGGACGCAAGACGTCACGAAAAGAAAAACGTACGTTAACACGCATTGAAAAAATCGAGAAGCATCTCTCACTCTCTCACTCTCACTCTCACTCTCACTCTCACTCTCATTGACCCATGCTACACACTAGTCTGCGCGATAAGGTTCAAGATTAGGGAGAAAAGTTCTGGAAACTTCCTGCAGGACTATATCAGCGATGCACAATTCTGCGAGATACTGTTCGAGGTCAAACCGGCTGAGGGCTGCCGTCCGAAACCTGTACGAACATGCACCGATCTGTCGAAGCTTCTAGAAGGCTCTCTGGGGCGGGGGGGCAAGGGGCTGCCTCAAAACATCGCACGAGAGGACCGCCGGCTCTGGGAGCGATCCTTCGCGACTTAGCACGGACACCAACCGTCCAAGCTTTCAGAATGTTCTAGAAGGTTCTCGATCGCGTGCGATTCTTAGAATCGAACTTAAAATTCCTGGAATCCCCCATAAATTCCTAGAAAATAGGGGGCTTCGGTGACGTCACTTCCGGAAATCGTAGAACTCACGACGGCTACTTAGCACGGACACCCACCTTCGAAGGTTCTAGGAGTGTCGGTAAATGTCGGTTACAGGAATCCTGGTCCAGAACTCTCCAACTTATACTGCTAGTACTTGTGTCTATGTGCAAGTGTATATTCTTTCTGAAAGTGACATATCAATCGTTGTATTTCCTCTTTTACTAGTAAGTTTTTCAGTGTTTCAAGTCCTCTCTTGATATTTTCAGATTCCACTATTACCATCATATGGATGGTATTTGTCTTGTTTTCTACTTTGATGACTTCTCCGATTGTTGTTTTCTCGTTTTTTTGCATAGGTAAGGCTGATTGCGATTTTAATAATGCAGCTCCCATGTCTGCTGGGGCTCAGTTGCATGAGAGAAAACATACTATAGCGCCTTTTCGTGCGGCGATATTTTCTTTGATAGGAGTTATGAAGGACTTTTCTACTGGTATTTCCTTTGCTGTTGATTGCACGTTTGGCAGGTCGAACATTTCTTCGGATGTTTCACTTTCGGTTTCGCTTTCCGAGTCATAGCTCATTGGTAAAAATATGATTTTTGAGCTGATATGAGCTGTCTCTATTGGATTTCTAGACAGGGCGTCCGCGTTGCTATTAGCTTTTTCTTCTTTATATGTGATGTATTCGTATTCATCGAGCTTGAATCTCCATCTTAGGAGTCTGGACGTTGGATCCTTCACGTTGTGTAGCCACATCAAAGGCTTGTGATCTGTAGTCAGCGTAAAGTGCATCCCATATATATATATATGGTCTGAAGTAATTTGTTGCGAATACAATAGCTAGTAGTTCCTTCTCTATTGTCGAGTAGTTTAGTTCTGCTCCATTTAATAATCGAGACGTATATGCTATTTCTAAGTCCTTTCCGACTGATCCCTGACTTAGAGCGGCTCCGATTGCGTATTCTCAAGCATCGGTTGTGACGTTGAATGGTTTCGAGAAATCAGGATATTGGGGGATAGGTTCCTCGCAAAGTTTCTGTCTGAGTATCTCGAATGCTGCCTGTTGTGGTTCTCCCCACTTAAATTTGACTCCTGCTTTGAGCAGTGTGGTTAATGGTTTCGATATCTTAGAAAAATCCTGTATAAAACCTTTATAATAACCCACTAGACCTAAGAATTGTTTGATGTTTTTCGGATTTCTGGGAGTTGGAAAGTCTTTGATGGCGGTTATCTTGCCTGGATCTAGTCGTACTCCGTCCTTACTTATGATGTGTCCCAAAGACGTGACTTCCGTCCTTAGGAATCGTGTTGGAGTTTGAGGTCCACTATTCTCAAGCGTTCAGTGAGTTGGCGGAACTTCCTTCTGCGTTCATCCAGTGGTTTAGCGTATACGACTCTGTCGTCGAGATACACGATTAATTCGTTCTCTTGTAGTGCGGATAGTATCTGATCCATCAGACGTTGAAATGTTGCGGGTACATTTTTCAATCCAAATGGCATTCTTGCATATTCGAAGTGACCATATGGTGTTGAGAAGGCCGTCTTCTGTTTATCTTGCTCATCCATAGGAATTTGACGGAACCTTGAAGCTAGATCGAAAACTGAGAAGTATTTTGCACCTCCTAGTTGATCCAATATTTCAGTGATATTGGGTAGCAGATAGACGTCACTGACTGTCTTCTCGTTCAGTGTTTTGTAATTAGTTACTAGTCGCCAGCATTTATTCCCGTGTGAATCGGCTTTTTTCTGCACGATCCAAAATGGCGAGTTGTAAGGAGATGTAGATGAGTCTATAATACTTGATCTTAGCATCTCTGTGACTTGCTTCTCGATCTCTTCTTTGTGGATTGGTGGATACCTATATTATTTCGTGTTGATAGGCATATCGTCGCTAGTGATGATCTTGTGCTTTATTTTTGATGTAGATCTTAGAGGTTCTCCCGGGATATGGAATGGATCTTTATTTTTTTCAATGAGTCTTTCGACTTCCTCTTTTTCCTCCGAATTTAGGTGATCTAAGCGTAGAAGTTACTTGAGCTTCTGTATTCTGTCCCTTTTTTGAGGGTTAATTCAGTGGACATAGAAGAGTATGTAGGCTCTGCTGCAGATTCATTGGACTTACTTTCTTTAGTATTCTTCTCCTTCGACTCAGTGGATTCAATGGATTTAGTATTCTTCTCCTTCGACTCAGTGGATTCAATGGATTTAGTATTCTTCTCTCTTGACTCAGTGGATTCAGTGGATTTAGTATGTTGCTCGACTGGTTCGGCAATGTCATCAATCGGTTCCAACTGATATGGTTTAAACGAAATGGAAATTTCTTCTTCTGAGCTATTGATAGCGTAGAGGTACCGCTTTACCTCCCTTGTTAAGTAACACACTTTCCCATTGAAAGTTTCGAGATGTATCCTACGTCCAGTGAATCTGGCGTCAATGGTATGCATAGCCAGTGTTCTAGCTCTTGGCGGTAGAATCACGATTTTCTCCTCATAGAATAGGATGAACTTGTCCCTAGTGCATGTTTGACGTTTGTCGAAATCAATTCTTGCGCCATTGTCCTTGAGATATGCTGATCCCAAAATTTCTTGTTGTGAGATGGGGAAGTCATCCCCGACTACGTGGAACGATGTAGCCTATACATCCTTGAGTGGATACAGCGTCCGGCGTGATGCCGCTGATTTTGCAGATTTGATTCCTGTCTATTGTGGAAAGGGTTGATATGACCCTTCCTTTATGACGTTAACCTCGGCTCCTCTATCAACCATAAGTAGTACTGGTTTTACCGTTCTTGGTCGAGACAGTGAGATTGTGGGTACTACTTTGGAGTCGTTTATACTGCATATCCTGTGGTTGACTTCTCCTCCGTTTGAGGATTCACATCCAAGGCGCATATAGTGTTGTAATCCTTCGAACGAGTGCCATCCGTCTGAAGGGTCTTCTTGTTTTGGATACCCATTTTTCTTCCAGCAGTCTGCCATTAAGTGCCCAGTTTTATAGCAGAAATAACATTCTCTTGTTTCCTTTTGAATATGGTTGATCCTTGCATTTGATTTGTTAATCTTGGGCGGAGAGTTTCGTTGGAATCTTGACCGTTTTGTGACAGAACGTTCTATTTTATTCTCTGCGTTAAATAGATCTTCTCGTATCTTTGCTTCTCGCTTAGCGTTCATTGCCATTTATATTGCATCTTTGAGAGTCTTTGAGCGTTCTTTTGGTATTTTAACTCCTTTAGTTAGTCCTCTAGCATTTTATTGCAAAGCATTTTATTGCTTCTTTCACAGTTATTTCTTCAAAGAGATTAGTTTGTAACCATCCTTCTCTTTCATAAGAGTCTAGGATTTGAGCGACTATAACCTTTATTTTATTAAAGTACTCAATGAGTATTCAATGACAGATTCATCCTTTTTTTTGTATCATTCGGGCTAGTTAACCCTGTAGCTCTGCTATTGATTGTAATGGTGAGTATAGTGATTCTATAGTTTCTATTAGCTTCGCTATTGTTGGTATGTTTTCGTCTTCTACAGCTATTCTTCCTTATCCAGAGAGACGGTTCAGATTGAGTTTGACAAGGCTTGATTCTAATTGTAGAGTTATCATGCTTAGGGCGGCTTTAGAGCCTCTAACGAATGCACTGCATTCTTGTTTTCGATGGTCCTCCTTGAGTTATGATCGGTGCCAATGGTTGAGTATCGGCACTAGTAGCTGGAGTTGTAGTTGTATGTTTTTTTTGTTCCCTTGTGACAACCACTTTTCTCTTCCCTTTTTGGGGACCATCCCCTCGCTGCCACCAAAATTACGTTACGACCCGACTCGGATACGCTACCAATTTTTGAAGTTCCCTTCTGGTTAAGCGGCGCCGTATAACACTACCGAAGTCCGTAGATCCTTGGATAGAGACTGGCGATATCCCTCGGGTGCACTCGCTCCACTCCTTGGATTACGTTAATAGACTCGCAATTCTTATGCTGGATTCATTCCATTTGATTCAGTGCTAAAGCACTTAAGTTGGCTTTAGTATAATGTAGGTATTATTCAGTTATACCTTGTTTGCTAGGCTGAAACTTCTCGTCCTGGGGTTTGAACTGATAGACATCTATCACAGAGGATGTAGAACTAGTATACCTCTTTTTTAGAGGATGCGGAATTGGTAGTTGGGCAGTAATGTCTTGGCAGATGTATATATATCTGTTTTATTATGTATTATACTGGTTACACACTCACTGGTGGACTGTACTCGCAGGTACTGTACAATAGATGTTAACTGCTGCTGCTAGGTCTCGACGAGTAACTTCTTGATGACTGGACTGGACTCCGACTACACTGCACTGACTCCACTGACTGACTGACTGAGCTCGTGGCTCCCTGCTTATATACCGAGCCTGACAAAGGCTTTTGGAGCTATAGTGGGGGCTGTAATGTTCTCATGCGAGTAGCCCTAACTTCTCTTATCTTAGGAATTTCCTGTCGAGTTTCCGAGTAACAGTATCCTTATCTAATCTGAGTTATTTCCTGTCGAATAACTTTATTCTTATCTTATTGATGTTATTTCCTTACGAGTAGCCGTATCCTTATCTTATCTAAGTTATTTCCTATGGATTAACTTTGCCGAGTAACTATATCCTTATCTTATCCTTATGGTATGCGCTGCATAAACTGCATTATAATGCCGTATTTTATTCGACTGATTAATGAGGTCCTGGAATTATTCGGCTTAAAGTAGAAAAGGTTACGATATTCTTTGTTCCGGAGGACTTCTTCTAGTTGGTGGGGGAAGCTAGCTCGCTGTTGGTTCGAGCTGATCTGCTGGTATAAGAGGTTGATCTACTGGTGGGAGAGGTTGATCCCTGCCCACTGTTCCTGGTTCCCTGGCTCTGTAGCTCCCATGCCGTAGAGCTGTCCTCATCTCTTCGTGTTGATGGGATGTCATACGCAGATGGTGATGCCGTAGTAGGTGAGTAGTGACGATATCCAGACGTCCCAACGTCACAAACTCTTGGAAGAAGAGTTGTCAAGTCTATATCCCTCAAAGAAGGGTCTACAAAGTCTATTACCCTCATAGAAAGGGTTCCTCAAGTCATATCCCTCGGAGAAGGGTCTGTTAAGTCAAGGTACGAGGTATACCTTTATTAATATATTGTAACGTGGCGACCCCCGCTCGGCTTGAGCGTGCCACGTTACTATAAGGGAAACACCATGGGTCCGCGTCGAAGG